>QVNW01000554.1:0-66444 GCA_014825475.1 Pseudomyrmex flavicornis
AAAAAATATATATATATATATATATATATATATATATATATATATATATATATATATATATATATCTACTAATGTCATTAGAACGAAGACAACGGTATCATGAAAACCGGCGAGTATTCTCGTCACATCGAGGAACACGAGGTTCTTCGTAAATATTCATGACGTATATATAAATACATGTGCGAGGGAACAGGCAGATGAGAGAAGTCCTGCATGCAAAGTCAGGATCGGCTACGTGATAGACTCCATGCCTGCGCGATGGCAGCACGATACAAGACTGCATGCGCGCTTTGAATAGCAATACACGCGCCGGTGAAGCGTGGCACAACACATCGTACTTTAAGTTTTCGTCGAATTAAAATCTGGACGCGGCGCATTTGCAATTTTGTGTCGCGCGTTTCAGTCAAATATATACCCGACTAAATGCAATTGCAATGATCGAAACGTGTTGTCGCGACGACAGAAAATCCTCAAAGTTCGCGCATAGCTAAGCAGTATCTTACAGCGAAATTCAGCAGTTTACTACTCACCGTCGGATGACATCGCCGAAGGTAAAAGATCACCGGCGGCCTTTAGCTGATCGAACCTTTCTATTAAAAGAAGCATTCTGCAGGCAGAAAAAACGTAACGTTTTTTTTACAAAATATTTTACAATCGGGGAATTTTTCAGATTTTTATTAATACACTACGATGTAGATTGATATTTAACGAGAAAAACGTTTCTAGAACTGCAATTCAAAAATTATATGAAATTTTCTGTTGCATAATGTTACGGTTGGGGGTTTTATTAATACAAGTCAGTTGATATTCAAACAAGAAGAAAACATCTTTCGAGAGCGATTGGATTGCGATTAAAAACTTTATAAAAATTCCATGCGGAATGTAAGAAAATCGCTTTCTCTTGACATTTTACTTACTTAGCTTGCGGCACATCGTGCTTTCTTTGCAAATCGACACGTAATCTCTCGCCGACGTGCCGGTAGATGTCTGCTAGGGTGTTCAAAGCGGTTTCACGAACCTTCTCCGAGGGGTCCGACAGTAACTTCACGATGTTTGATATCACCCCGGACAGAGCCATCTCGTCCGCTCCGTGTCTAAAAAAAAATTTTAATATACATTTATAAGAGACGTTTTATTATTTTCCATAAATGTTTACACACTTCAAATGGATAGATTCTAACTTACTCGTTCAGCGTTGTCGTTAGCAGAATCAAAGCTTCCTCTCGTAACTTTGCATTCTTATGATTGAACGCTGGACGAAGTCTATCCAAAAGATTTTGGGGTGACATACATCCTTTCTCCATAATCTTGAGAAGTACCAACTGCGCCTTTTCTCTTGTGGCATCTTTGCTGTCGCCTGTGTATGAGAAACGTGAATTTCATTTTTGTTAAATGAACATACAAAAAAGTATTGTCAAATCATTGTGTGACATATGTGTGCGTAAGATATTTAATCCTCAACATGAAGATGATCAGACATCTGAAAGCGATCGGCGATTTTTGACGAACATGATGTAGTATATCTGTCATAAACATCAACTTTGTTAAAGCCGTTTGCACTTCACTCTATCTATGTTCGTTCTATTTAAAATTTATTTAGCGATTAACAGATGATTTATTCGATATACGCGACAAGACTATCTTCGCGACACATAATTAATGCACATGTAATCGTTTTATTCTCGTTTTCGTACGTTGTAAAAATATTTACGTTAACGACACGCATCTCTCTCTTTCTGTCTCTATCGGTGCCAATTATCGGTCATCGTGAAATGTTTGTGAAATTATCGCGATCGTCATAAATAATAGTAGAAATTTATCCGATCCGTATTGCATTTCACGTCGTCATTTCCGAGAAAGATTTAAAGAGATAAATAAGTGGAAACAAATACGCTCCGTACTCACCTAGCCTGTCTATCGTCGGCTGAATGATGCTCGAGATGTAAGGCTTGAAATCGTGACCCATCCGATCCGCGAGATACGTTAAAATCTCTAGACCGTTCTGGACAACCTGGACAAAAAGGAAAACGTGTCTGTGGCGTTTGAATTTATGACCGCATATCCAACAGCAATTGGATAGCGGCGACGATTGTCTTCTTTCGACAGGAATTGCTTTCGCATCTCGATCGAACATCAAGGCGATCGAGGAATTATCTACTGGATAATTTAGCAAGCACAGAAAGTGTTTGATACGAGACTTAATTGCGAGCTATATTAATTAATGATGATCCACGCGAACGTTGGCGAATTTAATTTTCGATTGCAAGCATGTATTTATACGCCACTGTCACGAGCTGTGGCGCGACGTTTAAATACATTTAACGAAGTGCTATACATAGTCGCGTATAAACCTATTTTCGAGTCGTGGGGTAAATGTTCTCTCAGAGCTATCGTCTAGATGTGTGACATCATTGCTCAGCACCGAGAGCGTTTTTGCCCACTTCTCTTTGGCTCTAATTTTCCGCGCTGTTATCTTCACACTCGAAAGAAAATATACGGGCACTTTTAACTTTTACCTACACGATAATCGTATATTAAGTTTTATTTATAAAGTTTATTTGCGTAAAGTTTTAGAATTAGAAAAGTATAAAAAAAGGTTTTACTTTTATTGAAATTTTATTTTTTCGAAAAAACGCCGTTTTTCCGAGACAGGTACTCAACGAAATGTTAACAGACCATTTGATCGGCTTTTTAATACCAAATGTACGGATGAAAGGCAGTAGTACAACAGTAGCTTTTCATGTACGAAGAGATTAAACAAAACACACGAAGAAAGTCGTGTACAAAGAAGTTGGATACGCACGCACGCACGCGCGTGGGCCAAAGCTTAGCCGCCGTGTCAAACTTGAGCGCACAGTCCTTTAAAACTCTCTGTTGTTAGTAGCGCTACGTGGGAGGCTGCTGGTTTTCCTCTGCAGCGAGGCGCATATCGCGTGCAGATCCGCGCCACGTGATCGGCGGAAATGAGCCCGGGAGGAGTTGAAACATGTCCCCATTGAAAATTTGGAACGCGTATTTTCGGATGCGCGGTGTATATAGCGAGTAACAAACATGTCGCTGAACTTCTTGGCAGTTCAACAGAAAAGCGAATACAAGACTTGAACGAAGAATCGCGCCGATGGCCGTTATAAAAGTGGCCGTCAAAGTACATCCTTTTTTGAGAAAATGCGAAATTCCGACAATTAACTTGCGTACTCTCATAATCATTGCAATTTAGACGAGTCGCAGCGCGATCATTGAGTAGATTATTCTTTCTTTCGTATAAAATCGCGCGCAAGTTTTTTTTCTTTTTTTAACATCGCAAAGTGCTTCATTCCGAAGAAACGTGACACGAAAGCCGAAAGAGAGAAATGTGCAATTTCACTGCGTCGAGAGTCGACCGTTGTTGTCATCGATTCGCAACGGACTATATTTGGGGAATCTATAATTTCTCGATTATCTGACGCGTCATGAAACGCGGTTATAAGTGCATGCGATAAAATGTTGCTTGAAAGTTCGAAGTAGTATTAGTGCGAACCTTGGTTTTATTGCGCAATTTCAAAGCGTACGCAATTCGCGACTTTGTTTACCGGAGCGATCTCGAAAGAATAATATCCGCAAGTACACAAAACTCACGGAAATCCTAAGAAATCAGCTTACAAGAAAAACGAGTTATACGGCGTATAGCATCAATATAAAACTGTCAAGCAACATAGAAAACATACGTGTTTTATGATCTCGTTTGTTGAAGGGCTAATAAGCAAAACCGATTGAATTGCTCAATTTATATTTTTTTGTATTCTTCATGAGATTCTTCCTGTAAATAAATAAATAAACAAAAAATAAATTCAAATCACAGTGGATTTAACTACGACAAAATATATCTTGCACATAAGTGCGAGTAACGTTATGTAATAGAGTTAAAAGAAAAAAGAAAACATGGCCGCAAGCATTATATGACATGTATATAAAAAGCACCGAAGTGAGGGTGATGTCATGCTTTAAATCCCGAAAAGGAAACGTCTCTGCCGCGGGTAAAAAAAAACCCAAGATAAAACGCGGCGGTGACGACGGTATACGATTCGCGTTATGTTCCGCGTCCTCGACATCGATACGATGCATTCGTCTTACAAAAATAATGCAGCGATCTCTCGTAAAAAGGAACATTGTTAAGTTCAATTACAAATGACGATTCAACAACAAAACGAAAGGAACAACTAATGCTTCGTGAGACCTGACACTCGAGCATTTATTATCATTAATATTATCATTAATATTATCATTAATAGCTGCACTATTTTTTACACCTTATAAATTATTGATGATTTTGTTTGTTAGTTGCTAATTGTTTTTTCTTTAAATAAACTACTAATAATTTATGAAGTAAAAAATTTAATTTCAATAAAGTTGAGTGCCAGATTCACATAAATTAAATTATTTTTGCGAGTCGCGTATTTGTATCTGTGTATCACTCTTCGAGAAAGATCAAAAATAAGAAAACTCAATAACATACATTGACAACTCAATTAAAGAGAAATTAAATTGTAAAGAAAACTTGGCGCAAACAAGCTACGGTGGTTCTTTCAAGGAGAATCAAAATAAAAAGAAATTTCGCGCGGTGCTAATTATCGCTAACTGTAAAGGATACGATGACTGCGCAATGACTGACGTTTTCTCGGATTGTCTTCCAAAATCGCGAATTGAGAAGAATAGACTTTTACTACGGAGATTAAGGATGGTTCGCAATTTGTTTTGCGATGCATATTCATTAAAGAACGAGCGATCGAGAAAGATCCTTTGCAGCGACGCACTCTTCTTTGGTTTCGTTCGACACAAAGGATGCGATCGTGGCCAGTGGACAGCTGAAAGACCGCTTTTAACGCACGCCTTCCACCCCTCTTCTTCTCGGCCATTTTCGAGAAATTCAACGGATTTTCTTTCTTGTCCAAAAGTGAAAATGTATATAATTACGTTCGGTCAATATCGGCAACGCGCTGTGGCGCGCTGAACGATAATCACGCATTCACGAAAGAAATTTCAAGTTGCAATTAAATGACAGTTTCCGCTGTTCCGTACGTTTTGTTTCCTTTACCGACGTTCGCGACTTGCTGATGCATTTTAAGAACTGAACGACGCATTGAGAAAAGAGTGAAGTCATTGTTGAATCCCGAGAGGCATGTGTGTTTTATTACTAATTGTAGAAGTGTGTCCTTGAACGTACAATTTAAAAATATCAAATCAATGATGCTTTTTGTAGTGCGATTAGTATGTGTCAAGACACTATTTAGCAAATTTATATCTCATTTATGAACGTCGCAAATTATTTCTCTTAAAAAAAATACTTTTATTGCAAACTTTTACGCAAATTATTATAAAAGTTATTCCGAAAAAACAGTCGTGTTCAGATTAATAAATATAAAGAACGAAGAATGACTACGTACGATAAAATAAAAAGCTTGGCTAAAAATAGCAGTGAACGTTTGAGTATACGATGAATTCACATATACAAGTGCGATTTCTTCTATGCATACTTTAGTGTCACAGAAAACATGTACTTATAAATCTCTAAAGTTTGTCTACAACTTAATTATTTATCATGTTATAGGACAACTTTTAAAATCAGTATAACCTGCGAGTGACGTAAAACAATCTTCCAACAATGTTCAGTTGATGGAAAGACTTTGTTTGCAACTGAGTATTATCTATTACGTACAGATCGCGAGTCGTAATTTAATAAGTAAAACACACACACACACACACACACACACACACACACACACACACACACACACACACACACACACTCTCTCTCTCTCTCTCTACACCTACTAAGATTTTGTCACAGGATATACAGACCTTGCAGTGTACATATAATCAACTTTATGTTCATAAACAAGTCGTTGTCTGAGTATTCACCCGAAAAAAACTGTAATTTGTCTTAAAAAATTTTCTTTGAGAAAATAGCTTTCTTGTATCTTCTACAATTTACAATTGTTTAAAACTCTTTTTTAAAAAAACGGTTAAGTTTATTTATAGAGAGATATCTTACAATATTTTAATTAATGAATTAAGTTTAAGTTAAAATTGAATTTCCAAAACTTCAAATTCGATTTAAAGCAGCTGCGCAAAAGAGAAGAGTAAAAATTTGAATTTAATGAGAAGAATGTACACGCGCGGTACGTACAAGTATATACAATCGATGAAATTATTGCCGAACGTACCTGATGATTTAAATCTCGTAGCAAAGTTTTGAACCGCTCGCCATATTCCATTAAACTGTCACTCAAGTTGTTATGCATTTCTCTCGAAGGGCTCAGAAATCTGACGTCAGCCATATTCTCTGCGGCTATTACCGCAGAACATTTAGCGACTTAATGGCTTTAACTAAACGACATCTCTTCGTTTCGATCTGTGCGACACGACTAGCGACGAACGTGTGTTACATACATGGCGTGAAAGTTTTTTATTTCCTTATTTGTACGATCGACATCGAGGAACCTCGTGATCCTTCTTTCACGTACGACTGTACGAGATGCATCGACGCGAAGAAACGCTTTGAGATAGACTTACTACTTTATAATTCGCAGAACCGATACAAAGTCTTCGTGCTCGTTAGAAAATTTGAATTTCAGTATATTGAGAAGCAACAAAAAACATTTCAGTATACCAATTATGCAAATTGACCAAAATTCACAAATAAATTTTGATGTTATCCAAATCCAAATTGAACGTCATCCTCGAACAACGTTCCGAACAAAACAAAATATTTCAGACCTGTTGTGCAAATTGATAAACAAATTTGCGAATAAACTGCGACGTTAATTCGAATCGCACGTACGTAGTTTTGGAACGTTCGAGCGGATTAAGCAATAATATCATATAAATAAGCGGTAAGAACACGAATATTTAATTCGACAAAAATATCGGAGAAGATGTAGGAGTATCTCAATCGGCAACAATAACATGTCATAAACTCGATTGCTCCTCGATTGCGCTTGATGCAGATTGAGTAATTGAAAGGTCGTGAGCTCCGAACCGCGCGTATCTTTTGGCCAAAGAGGATCTTGAAAAGATATCTTTCTTCTTCTCGGTATATCACGATCCTGCACGAAGTGTAGCATTTCTCGCTTTCGAAGGCGCAGTCGTGAAAAATTTAACACAGCGATGAACGAGTGACGAGAGAAAGTCTGATAATAATAATGACGAGATGGCTATCTTCGTGACTCGGGGAAATAAATCGAATTTGAAAGCGAAGCTCGGGTGTGCAAACTATAATAATTACACAAAAGTGCAGAATCTAAATTTATAAGCTGAGGGAGATCATCGTGCGGCGGCTATTAACTTGATTAAATGCAGCGTGAATGAATATTGTCCAATCGGTTGTGTTGAATGAGAACCTCTGATTGCACGCACACGAAGGTAAAAGTAACGTACATGCAGTTTATCACTCGGTACACTCTGATCGTCATCTCGCATCGTACGATTAAGCCAAGAGAAATAAATATAATGCAAGTTTTATCAGACATAAACTATTATATAAAACTACAAACAAAAACAAAAAAAGTTCAAGTAGAATAGATGCACTTTACACACATGAGAATAACAGAGATAGTTGTACTTATAATTCCAGTCTTTTTTCTTTCATTAAAGTTGGAAACAGACAATATGTGTGATCAACGTGTATAGATAAAGTAATTAACGCAGACGGGTATTACGTTAATCAAGTTCTGTGTGTGTTAAACTTTTATCGTTTGATAAAATTATTTGATTTATCTCCATTTTTTTCTAGTCATTTTCAGTAAAACACCGGTGACCTTAGAATTACAATCGACGATATCAACGCCTAGCAATTCTCAAAATTCGTATCACTTATCCCGAATATAAATATATAAATATAATATTTAGCATTATATCATCATTTTCAATGTAAAAAAATAACTTGAGGCAAATCTCGGAAAGAATCGACTTGCATATGCAGAAGTTAAATATGTATATAGATAAATAATACTGGTCTCAAAAAAATGAAGAATAAGTTATATCCAATAAGATTCTTATCAACGTCGCTATTCAGAATTTTTGTTTCGAACAGAAGAGCTGAGAAGTAAGGACGATAGTGTTCTCACGTGTTAACGCGAAAAACAGCGCATTTCACCAAGCAGATAGTGGCGGACGACTATTAATCGTCTCCTTTCTCCATTTATAGACAGCACGCGTCACGTATGTACGTGCTCGAGACGAGAAAACTCGCAATCGAATCGACATTGTGGTTAATGTCAGGTGATATTAAGAACGGTTCGATTAATTATCGTGCTGCTTTATCTCTTTCCTTGGTTATAATCTTTCAATAAATGTTAAACCGAGACAACAACACACAGCAGGGTTTTTTTGAACTATTATTATAATTTGTTAATGGGAGAAATTATATATATGTAATTCCCTTCCTCCCCCCAAAAAATATATATATCAAGCTTTTCAATAATAAAATAATTTTTCTTTCGACGTGTGCTATGTATTAGTTATTAAAAATTGATAGTGAAATTAAGCCAACGCTAATGTTTCTTATAACAGTTAAAATGCGTTGGGCTCTGCTTCAACTTTGATAGTGCAGGAAACAAGTATATCCTGCGCAAGAACTAAATATATACTATAAACAAGCGAAAGTCGTTCAGAAAAGAAACAGAATAACGCAAATAAAGGTTAGGTGATTTCAGGGAAGACGTTCGAGGTTTGCGAACGACTCTCGTTCGAACAACGACCTACCTTGGGATTGCCGTTGCTAAGCCACGGTATAACATTGTCGATGAACATGCCGATATCCTGACACTCGATGCTCTTGCTCGAATCGCCGAGGTAGGACAGCAACGCGTTACCGACGTTTAGCTTCTTCTTAATGTCCGACGTTGACAGGAGCGGCATGAAGCCGTCCATATCACGCGGATTCACCGCCATGGTGAGCAAGAGATGCTAGACGTCGCAGGTACTTCTCCGTTCTCGCTGCTGTCTTAAGGTGATATCTTTTCGCGACTTATGTCGGTCAAATGGTGAAAAAAAACGGAACAAGGACGAGATGTCTCGACATATACACACACACACACGCGCACATCAACAACACATTACTCCACAATCACGATGCTTACGGTGCGCGGAAACAGGGATCTCGCGTCCTTCATCGTGGCCAAGAGAACGAGCTGTTGTCGCACGAATCGTGAAAGAGAAACAGAATTTTACTGCGTCGTTACGATACTGTTCGCACCGATTTAATCGCCGTCACTGTAGTTAACTGCTAAGTTACTGCTATGTACTGCTGCTGGTGCTGCTGGTGCTGCTGGTGCTGCTACCGCCGCCGCCGCCGCTGCCGCCGCCACTCGTCTCGTAACGTCTGTACGTGCGGTGCGACTGTCAGAAAAATTGTTTTTTCCGTGTGCGAGTGACTCCCGAGTCGCGATTATTATATATCGGGCGCGTGGATTAGCGTTGTCACCAGCGTCCGTCGTTGTCGCACCGTCACACGCCGTAAATTGTAAATTACCGAACGCAAACACGACGAAACGAGATCATCGAAACCGTGCACGCGACGCCATTTTCGTTTTGCGATCGGCGCTCGCCTCGTCTGATTTCGTCGTCAGTTCGTCGCGCCGCAATCGCAACGCCGCCTGCGGACATCATAGCAACTATCTACTCATACGTCCGGTAAAAAGAACATTTGAATCTGTGCTCGTTGTTGTTTGCGTCGTTCGCGCGTCGCGATTTTGTTTCACTTCTCGAATGAACGTATCTAAACAACTTTGCGGCTTGATTGACGCGTATATTTGCGATATTTTGTTATGTATTCTAGTGTCGTCAATTATACTTATTCACTCGATGAATTGTTTTCTGTCTCGGCGTCTCACTCGTCACGGCCGCTTTTCATGATCAATGGTTGGAGAGTTTGAATTTGAATCAACAAGGTAAGTCAAGACTTGTACATAACAATAATATTGCGAAAGCCTGTGTTATTTAATTTTACGGGAGCGATAACGGTTGAGAGAATCGTACGTATTATATTTGAAGTTGATTCGCGTTGATCTTTCTTCGAGACATCAAATTCAATTTTGGATGTGTTCGTATTTTGCCGTTATATGTAGCGTACACTTGCGTATACTTTTGCGTAATGTTTTAGTTTAATGCGTATGTGAGATTATATAATGGTATATACATAGATACATTCACATTTACACAATATAAGGTATGTACAATAATTTTGTTATCGCTATCTGTATATTATCATGTTCTCGCTCTATAATCATCGTTATTATACCCGACATACACACAAGACGAAATTCTTTTTCTCTGCATGCTAGCTCAGCTAGAATTGGCTTGTGAAGGTTTATCCTCGCTTGTCCAATCACATTTCTAAGGCATAGCTCCAAAGGAAAGAAACAAATCTAAAAGAATGCGAGCAATAGTACCGAATGTGGTTCATGAAAAATAATTCATTAAGAATTTACAACGTCCGATCGTTTCGACAGACTATCGTCATGTTTCGGTTTCCCTTTTTTTTCTTTTTTTTTTTTTACAGTATTCTTGAGCAGTAATATAATTCAAACCAACGAATTACATGCCTCATCGCGTTTTTCTTGTAAATACTTTAGATCCGTGCTCGTATCTCGCATTTTTCGTCGAATACAGAGTACGAAAAAAACATCTCAAGGTAGATTGTATTAGAGAAGGATGGCAAAAATTAATGAATTCTGTATACACGTATTCTTTTCACATCATTCTAACAGTTGCAATATTTATGTCGCATTTTTGATCAATCTTTATTGCACTTTTGACGTAACAGACAATTTTTTCGATATTTTATGATACGATCGTTAAAAAATAATCTGTATTAAGAAACTGCCATCATTCTTCTAATAATTGATAAACGGTGTATGTAAAAAAAACATTAATTGATAATCGAGTAGAAAAATTATGTTGAAAATAAAAAAGATTTCTCGATATACATAACTTATATAATTTTGTGATAAATAGAAATTATACTTTTTACACATGTATATTATATATATATATATATATTTATATTTATATTTATATATTACTTTTTATAAATAGTATATTGCATACATCCTTCGCATTACTATCTCTTTTTAGTCAACAATTGGACAATTCAACTGAATAGTCTAAAATCTAAAAACTAAGAGCTATATCACAATACATTGCAATAAAAATGATAGAGCTAGTACTTAACTCTTTACTTTTCCCGAGTGCTTGAATTCGTTTGAATATATATTCTCTCGCCTCTGACTTCCCTACTATTATCACGATTGAGTATCATTGGACTGTTCAGATTATCCTGCTTATGATAAATTTGTATGTCTCTACACTCCTCACTTCTTTTATCGTACACACAATCGACATCCATGAGGTACTTAGTTAATCACACACCGTCTCCAATCCGCGTCAATGCAAAAAAGTATTGAAAAATATTTGCTGAACTTGGCGGGTAAAACGCTATTTTTTCACTAATATCGTAAAGCTTCGTACATGAGACAATATGATGACCGTCAAAGATGCGAAACTCTCGGTCTGTATTCAAAACATTTTGTCATTGATCGGTATTTTTGTAAAGTCTGCCTTCGTTTTTTTTCTTTTTGTTATTTTTTGTTCGCAAAATAAGGAAATTCAAAACAATTCGCAAAGCAGTTTTGACGTCAACGTTACTTTCAATCGTTAACAGTACATTTTGCACACACAGACTTATGAATACGTTTAGAATTGTATAATGCTACGCTTATATATACAGTTCATACAATTCGCGTTTTAGATAATCCGACTCTTTTGAAGTCGTAATTGGCATCTTGTAACTTTCTATAGGATTTTCTGTTGTACGCTTCACGCTTTTGCGTGATTTTAAGTGATTAAGTGACCGAACAATCACAATTGTGGCACGCGCGCGCGAGAGAGAGAGAGAGAGAGAGGGGGGGAAGGAGGGAGGGAAAGTGTTACATAATCAGTTACGTTTGAATGCCTCACACTGAACGCAATTCAATATCGGCCGGTTCATATAAGTATAATTTAGCAAAAGTCGTTTGATATCTCTCTGTGTGACAACGTGATAGTCTAGTTTTATTTGTTAAGACGTTCTGAGAGGCTTCAATGTGATAAACGTGTAAAGACAAGCAAAAAATACTTGATGCGACTCAAAATAAATTTGTGAGCATTGCTAGACTGACTTACAAAATCTTCTAAGAGAAGAATTAACTACATATTGCTTGTTCAGCCGAATGACAATTTTACAGAGCTAAATATTAGAAAGATTGTTATAGAATAAGTTCGAAATGTTCTCTAAGCAACGATCTATCTTTCTGGTAAGCGTAGGTAAATTCACAAAAGACGTTGTTAGGCTTCTTAATATCCAAAGAGCTAACAAGACACTTTTAGTGCGAGTTCGAAATTGACTATAAAGTCACCACACAACCAATTAATATATTACTATCGTCCAAATATATAAATGTTAATTATATTAATCTGCCAAATATGTATATATAAAAAAACTCATGGTAAATACTTGTACAACCAATTTTTAGAACCGATCTATTAACAATTGTCCCAAAAACTGCAATCTCTTTGCAGCTTTGTCTTATATCATATATATGATAAAAAAATTTATAAAATTATACGACCACAGATATAAACGCAATATATAATGCGCCTCGTATTCTAACCAAAATTTTAAGTGCCTTAATTATATTACCATTTTGTAAGAATCTTGAACACACTTTCTGTTGTTGAATCTTCGTTACTCGGTCGCGCAAGTTTCTTCGCGATAAGGCTGCTATTGTTGCTGCTGCTGTAATTGTTGTAGCAGCGGACACACCTCGACCAAAGGAGTTCCCAGAATCTCTTGGCATACTTGGTTCATATCTGGCTCCATCATAAGCGAAGTAATCTGATCTTCCGTCAACATCTCCACGCTGTGATCACAAGTTCGTTAATAAAAAGCAAATTAACAAAATAAACAAAAAATATGAGTGAGAAACCTTACCTAGCTAAACTTTCGCTGTCTGACGTCTCCTCGTCGGCGTTAAGATAGGTCATTGTTTTCTCCAACGGGCTAGGAACCTTTTTGCCTTTGACTTCCAATTTCTCAGACTTGTCCTTGTCTCTCTCTGCTGTCTTTGGTTCGCTGGAACGTCGTTCCGTCAGGCTAGATATGTTTAGCATCATCATACCATGATTAAGTAATTCCTTAACACGTTCTCCCGTACCGCCACTCCACAACATGTCAAGAGATTGTCTTCTGCTTGAATTTGCTGAAAAATAACACATTTATATTATACGTACTGTTCAAAAAACGTACACAGTTTTTCGTGAAAGTGTTTATATGCTTACTAGAACTGCCAACACTGGTCTCGCCAGAGACTGAACTCCTTGTTATCCAGTTAGCTAAGCTACCGTCGAGCTTGCCTCTACTTTTTATTGACGGACTTCTTGTAACCTCAGCCTTTTTCTCCTCACTTAAACTAACTTCGTTTACTTTCGACATTGCGGGTAAAGATTTTTGGGCCACTAATTTCTTCCGCGACAGTTCGACAGTCGCTCCGATCGATTGAGCGGCCTCCGGACTCAAGTCCGTCGGTAGCGGCTTGTAAGGAATCTGATCATCTTCGTCAGAATACACGTCATTGTTATAATAAATTTCGTCTGGCGAATTATTCAAACTAATTTCCGTCCATTCCTCTCCGTTTTGAGTTGTTGTAGCGTTGTTATTCTCGTTCACGGGCGTCTGAATTTTCACTTTCTTCTCGATCGGAGAGATGATTCCTGACAGATCCGCCAGACCCGGCGCAGAGCTCGTGTGATTTAGAGATACGATATGTTTCGAGTCGATCGCCGCAATGCTCCGTGGACGATCTCGTTTTATGTATTTACGAGGTTCGGTGGATAGGTTCAGATTGTTTAGGCCCAAATATTCCGACGATGAATCTCTATCGATCTGCAGAAAACACATTTCTCAGTAAGCGAAAACATTTACTGGAAATGTTTACTTACTCTTGTAGGCATGGGACATGGCACACTCGGACTCAGTTTCTCAGGAAGGCGTAGATATTCGTCACTAGTGTAATCCGTGCTGTCTGGGGATCCAGTCACGCTGGAATCCGTCGGAGTCGCCGTGTTAGTCTCCGCGGTGGAACAATCGGGCGCATTTCGCGCGTGCTTCTCATAATTATCTGTACCATCGTACTTTCTGGTCTATTGGGACCAGAAATGTGGAAATACAATTAAATTTTTACTTATAACTTACATTATGTTATTAATACAAATACGTGTATATTTGTACCCTATGAATCTCGTCACTGATCTTCTCCAGATTTCTTAACGCTTCCGCATACGAAGCCTTTGCTTCGCTGACCGATCTTTCCAATGCACTGACTTTCATCTTCTGTTCTTCTAGCATTTGATTAAAGTGTGCTTTCATTTCATAGTAAGGCCTGCGTGTTGATTATACAAATGTTTATAAAGAAATGAAATTATATTTATATACATTTGTATATAATCATCATTCGCGATATTATATTTTAATATTTTAATTCTACTTCACGTACGATAACTTAACTCATTTGTTGCACAATGATTTCGAAGACAATTTGATCAAAAACACAATCTATGTGCAAATTATACTACTTATTGCAACAAGCTCAATCAAAAAAACAGCAAGTCGTTTCAAAATACATCTTCATGCCTCGATCAAGATAATGTAAAAATTTTAAAAAATAAAGGTCTATTTCGCAATGTAGCACACACAGAATAAACATATTACGTATATTATGTGAAAAAAATAAAACAGAATATCTATTCTACTTACAACATGAGCAAGTTGTGCCTGTAGGCGATACTGTTTATCAGAAGCAAGCTGCGGCGTGCACCCATACTGCCAACATGAACATATAACCAAAACATAAATACTATACAAAGTCTATAGAAAACAACATAACGTAAGAATAATTTGACAATAACTCCGACAGATATTTATTAGAAGAAGAAAATTATATGCGATTGACGTCAATATGAAAATAATTAATAGTGTAATAAAAAAAAAAAAAAAACAGTAGTTGTGTGTCTTAGTACATTTAACTTGGTCGTATACAAGGTTCTAGCTTTTGAACAAGTGATTCATATTGAAATATACAGTAATTTACATGCAGAACAATCCAAAGGAAAAAAAAACAATGGACATTCTTGAACTCTATTGAACAGAAAAAGAGTGCGAATCTATAGTGTACATACCTAGATTTTGCGATAGTACGCTTCAATTCACGCTGTAATTTTTGAACCTCATGCTCCGCTTTGTGATATATCGCAGTTGTATGTCTGTGCTCTGCTTCTGAGAGAGCTCTCTCGTGCTCTGATTCGTTAACTCGCGACGTAGCATGATTTAACATCTCCTGTAATATGATTTATTCTATACAATAGAACCATATCATTTTCCATTAAAAATCAAATCTTGACATCAATGAGTTTTACCTGCCAGGCATGATCAAAGCATCTGCCTTCAGTCCGCAGTCCTTCCTCTGCTAAGTAGACCATTTCTTTGGCTGCTGCATGTTGACTATTAGCTCTCTCAAATCTAATTGCAGCCTTCTGCGTTTCTTGTAACGCCTGTACATTATGTTTTTCGAATTACTTTCAGTCACAGGATGTGCAGTAGTTACGCATTTTAGGTAAGGTTTCTCACCTCTTTAGCTTTAAATCTAGCGTCATAATATGGTCTAGACTTCTCTATACAAGTTCCAAGTTTTTTAGCCAAAGCATCAATCTTGATTGTTGATTCACACAGTAATTCTCTAAAAGTAGCTCTTGCTTCCTAGAAGTAGTAGAATATATACAGAAAGATTTGTTAAAAATATGCCTAAACGTGAATACTATGAAAATGGAGTCTAACTTAAATATAGATTCTAGTTATAGTATATATAAATTATTCCTTAGCTGTGAGATTATCATAAACTATGTTGTTTAAGACCATTTTCTCAAATTATTATCCATTTATATGTATCTTATACTGCAATCATCTCAATAAAATCTAATCGCACAATCAACTTTAGAACTTGCCAGCAATCATGTTCCTTAGATATTAATCATATATCATAATGCAAATAGAAGGAAAGTCTTTTTATATAAATAAGATATTCTTTGATTATAAAAAAATTCATACTTACATCTAAGTCAACTTCTAATTTGTTAATATCATCCGTTGCTGTGTTCAATCTTTCAAGTTCAATCTGAAAGAATCATATATTGAACAGTAGCTGTGTTATTATATATTAATTAAAATAAATTATTAATTGTTAAATTTTATATATTATATGTAATTATTTTTCATCATCATACAATTTTTAATTAAACAAATAACAATTCGTGTGTGTATTCCTTTTTCCGCTGTTAAAAGTTAAAAGATCATGCTCCAATTTCTTGTAACGAAACGAAGTTACCGGGCAACGAGAATAATTTAGCACGCGCTGTCGCAGTAATAGACACTTCAGGGTCGGGCGGCGAGAAGAAGAAATAAGAATCGGAGACGTTTTATAACTCGTGTATGTGCAAAATAAATAGAGGGAGAAAAAATAAGAGACATTTGCAAAAATGGGACTGCAAACGTCACGCAAAACATTTTGTCGATTCAAGCATTGTGCGTTCAAGCATGTGCAAATCAAGATGATGTTTCCGAATATATTTCGCGCACAAATAACAAAGGCGACTTCTTTTTGTCGACGAAATGTCAATATCACGAATCGTGACCGACCGACAACGATGTCTCACCTGCACCCGCGGATCCACTGCATCGTCGACACGATCGGAATCATCGACACTTTCTTTCTGCACACGTCCACTCATAATTAAATCTAGAGGGTGGATTTTTATTTACAGCTCTTCATGACACCTGTGTGTATCGTCTGCTACATATCAGGTGGCCATGTTAGATGTCAGAGCATAGGTAACCACGCCAGAATGAGCGCACAGGGCCGTCGCCATGACGCGGCGGGCCGCGGAGCGTGTTGACGTTTGTTCGCTGTTTTTTTTTTTCGCAAGAATCTTTGAAGCTTGAAAGTGTTATCTAAGGTCACGCGATTACGAAAAATTAAATGTCGATTTTGTCGCAAAGATTGAATATCGTATTTGCATTGCAAATATTGCGCGTTTAATTTACAAAGCGCAACGAGTTAAAGATTTGGAGTATATTTAGTTATATGTAGATATTTGCAATGTTTAGATAAATAATTTTATATTAATTTTATATTGCAATTTTAATTGCAACTTTGATAATTATATTTTTATTTCTGTATTTTAAAGTTGTAGAATATCTTGAAAATGTCTGAAAAATTTGACAAGAAATAGTACTTACTTAATATAGTACTACAAATAAAACAAGATTTTTTACTGATTTTTTTACTATGGCAAACGCGAGGAACGCGTTGTAAGATGGCGCTGCGCGTGCCAGGCCCGCCTCACTCTCAAACGTACTTTTCCCCGTTTGCATTGGTGAGTCGTGTGCCTGTCGGAGCAGTGGGTTACGGTTTTCTTTGGGGAAAGCGGCGACTCGCACAAAGAACGCACAATCACACTGGTGCAAGTATAATAATCTGCTCGTTGGTTGGGTAAGTGAAAACATTTTATTGCGCTCATTTTACGCGTTACATTGACGTTTCCCCCAAAAAACGAGTGTTGTGTTTCCTCGTGTGCTTTTAAATATATATACTCGTTGAGTGTAAATACGGATTTCCCCAGTGAATAGAGAGGAGAGTAATACTGTTTCGAGGCACTGTACGCGCACGAGAAAACTTGGACTTTCTATTTCGGCATTTTTACGAAGGCGCGATAGAAGGACGCGCGCGCACGCTGTGAGAGAAACACGCAAAGGTCGCGCGAAACACGAAGCCGCCTTATTCCTTCTTTGCTGATTCTTTCCCCGAGGAAGGGAAATGCGACCGGGAGGCATCCTGTGTGTGCGTCCTCGCGCGATCCAATCGTTGTGTCATCGTGTGCGTGCGCGCGCGAAGACACCAAAATCCCGACTCGTACTTATCACGAATCGATCTCGTGAATCGAGACCGGTCTCATACGGTTTTCTCATCGCACCGTGTCGCTCTGTCACGTGATACCAAAACAAAGTAGTTCCTGTGTTCAAAATCATAGATTCTGTTTGTAGCAATAGGAAAAATGTCCGAGAAATTTGTATTGATTTTACTTTTTGTTTGAGATATTTATAAATTATACTTTTGATTTGCAACACGTGCTTCATAATTTTTTTTGGTATATTTTGTTAAGTTCAAAAGTTCGAGAATTTTAGCAATGTATCATTTTACGTCTTGAATGAAAAGATCTGTGACAAGAGTAAATTGTCAGTTATATCATTCTATAGGCTGAATAAAAAGGACCGTTGATAAGAGCGCAATTGTAAACAATAATGTAAATAGCTTTGCGCGACGAGGTTAAATTTCTTCTGACGTTGCACGGTAAAGTGATTCAAGGACATCGCGAAAACGTTCGAACGTAGTGAGTGACTCTCCAAATGTCAGAAGCGCTTTTATCGTGTTTTACATACGTAGATCTGCCGTTACGTTTTTACGCGTGACTTTTATCTCTGCTTTTGATTGATTCGCGATGACAAAATTTCGGATTCAGCCGAAACAGTTTTCGTGTGCTTCCTGGTGTCGCGTGTCTATTATTATTATTATTGTTGTTGTTATTATTGTTATTATTTATCATACGTGGCTTTGTTTTTTCTTGACCGTTTAAAAGGTTAACGTCACTAGCAGCGCAGATAACTTTTCCATATCTAATACGAACACCCACATGTTCTCGTCCTGTGTATGCCAACTCGTTCTTATCCTTTAAGAGTGTAAAAAGTTACAGAATATCATTCTATAACTCACAAAATATTTATATGAAATTGCAATTATTTGTTAGGTAATTGAGATAAATAATAAATTCATAGAAATGTACGTGTGCGTGCGCGCGCGTGCAACAATTTATAAAATAAGCATGAATTTATTTATACATATTTATTTATGCGTACGAATTGTTTATATGTTAAAATAATAATAATAAACTATTGTACGCACGAATATATTAAAACAGGTTTCTTAAATGTCTTTAAAGTCTGCGAAGCATGAAAACTGGCGAGATTACATTCGCTGTCATAAATCTTTTCTTTTATGTGTGTAAAAACCGACGCGTTTCTCGCACAATAATAATGGAATTCCTTGGATATTCATATCGCACGATGATTAATCGTACGCTAATCATCCTCCTCCGTACTGTCTTCCGCCCAAATGATTAATCGAGGTGGCCTTCAATTAAACGAAGATTAATCCGTCACCTAGTGTGTGGAAATGAATAACACCCGGCGCATATGTTGGTACGTACGTATTGCACGCACAGCAACCGGCTAGTTCACGTCGTTGCTCGCGTGTGCAACAAGCAGGTCCGAGAGATGCTGACAAAAACG
The DNA here is from genome assembly GCA_014825475.1 of Pseudomyrmex flavicornis. Classification (NCBI taxonomy): domain Eukaryota; kingdom Metazoa; phylum Arthropoda; class Insecta; order Hymenoptera; family Formicidae; genus Pseudomyrmex; species Pseudomyrmex flavicornis. The sequence goes on from QVNW01000554.1 coordinate 19,469, forward strand.
ACCGGTTTAATAGACTAAGCTAAGCGAATCGGCTTTTAAAGAACCACCCGGTGCACGCGTATACACACACACACACACGCGCGCGCGCGCTATGTCACAAGGAAGAGAACAGTCAATGCGTGTATAGTCAAACAAACCTGCTATATTCCGAGCAGGACTTGACAACGTCACGACGACTGTGTCCGCTATGAAGTCACACCGTTCTTGTGCTTTTACGTGTCTTATCATTTTTTTCTTTTTTTTTCGAATAATCTTTACGACTAAGAAGGGAAAAAACCGAGCACAAACATTTTTTTCTGGTCAGAGAACTAATCTGAGATAAGATTGAGTAAAGTTGAAAAAATGAAGTAAGTTGATAAAAGTGTAAGATGAAGTTGCTTAGATAAGTTACTATTTATGTTCCAAAACGAAATAATACACAAATTTGACGTGACACACATAAAATAAGTAACTATTTTATATTATACTATATAGTATTATTTATATGTTATTTTATCTGAAGAAAATTTTACGTATTCATATTTTGAACATTACACTTGCCGTGACTAGAGACTAAAAAGAAATGCAATAACATCTTATTCATAATTTTATGCTTTTTTGTATCTGTAATTTCCTGATCAAAACTCGTTTTATCGAATCCTTGTTTTTTGTACATGTTCAATGTCAAATGAGGCAATAGCTATCTCAAAACGAACTTGAACTTACGTTAAGGACTTACACATTCATTCTGTACTAATCGACATAGACATACAGTATACACAAAGATAATAATTTTATTGAAAAAAAGTATCGTGGAAACGTGTGCCGGTCATCAGACAAAGACAATTTGCTGTCTGGCGAAATGATTTGCATTTTAAGCATTATCGAGGTAGCGCACGATAACCGGCGTCGAAACCAGCGGATGTTTATAATGCTCGCGTGTTTTTTTATTGTTCAGTTTCTAGATGCGTTTTTGATCGCACGGGACGCGCCTTGTGTAGAAAAGTTACTTCTTTCTAGTTACGACACTGCGAGAGAGCAGCAAGGAACAGGCATTACCGCAAAGGAATGGATCGACTCTGTATTGTTTTCATCTCGCTTTGTCTCCGTACATTTTATTTGCAGTATTTCTGTGATATGGAACGAACACTACAAACGAGCTCACAATGTGAACTTATTTTTAAATACATGTCGTTAGCGTATCTTTTCATCCGAAAGAGCTACTTAAAATAAACAAATAATCAAATATTACAATGCAATACGCTGTTAATTTATATCAACAATGTTGTGGATATAAATACTACTTAAAATACGCAGAGAGTGAAAGATCTTTTTTATAATAATTTTAGAGAGTGAAAAATCTTTTTTATAAAAAAAATTATGCTCGGCAAAGTTTCGAAATTTCTTCTCTCACAAAAAGAGGATATACTTGTTTTCTTGGACGAATGACTCGCACCTGTTGAAGCCATTATAAAATCTTACAGCTGCATTCTTCACATATGTCGGTGTATACTATATCCTTTGTTCTTCAAAGTTGCCACGAAAACGTTTCAAGCCTAATGATTAACAATTTTTGCTTGTAGTAGAGAACTAATTTTATTCATTCTTACATATAAGTTTTACTCATATCTCGAAGGAAAGTTTTATATGCTAATTACTTTGGTATATTAACGCGAGTCAAATGTTGAAATTTCTGTTGTACTAACATACTTTACATTTCCTCTCGATACTTTGAATATTGTAACGAGCTAAACGTGAGTTTTGTTAAAAGATGCATACCAGGGAAAAAGACAAATCCGTTTTTTCTCTTAGAAACATCAATGATATCGCTATCATTTTCGGGCAACAATGCTGCTTATAGTTACACGATAAAAGTAGGAAAGAGTCGCAGCAAAACCTTCAGATAATTTCTATCTCGGTCGTTGTCGCACGCTGTGCTCGAGCGTGTAACGGTCCTAGCGGCCTCGATCCGATAGGTCACCCGGTATACGGAGAAAAGAGAAAGAGAGAGAGAAAGAAAGAAAAAAAAGAAAGAAAAGAAACGTCGATCTTCCTTCGTTGTAGGAAAATGAAACGACAAAGCTAGCCGTATAAAAACGCGGGTGGAAAGCTCGTCGGACGGTCAAAACCACGGTCGAAAGAACCATCCGGTTTTTTAGAGCCATATGACGTAGGTCATATTCTATTATCTAACGCGTGAGAAGAGTTTTTGGAAGAAAATAAAGGTTTTACGTAATTTTATATTTTTTTTATCAAAGATGTGTATATGTATGTGTACATATATAACTTAATTTTATTTAATTGAACATATAAGATATTTTAATAATTGTATAATTTCAAGTTCATTGCAATAACGTTGCAACCTTGAGTTACGATTTAAATAATTGGAAACTGACGGTTTGCGAATCATCCGGTTAGAACAAGGTGTGATTTATGGTCGCGGTCTCGTCTCACGCGCCGAACAATAGATTTTGATCGATAAAACAATTGGTGAATTATTAACTCGCTCTGCGCGTGTTACTTATGAATCTAGCGGTGAAACGACCGCGTCTGAATGTTAAATCGAGCAGTTGTGTCACCGCGGCTTATTTTATGTTTTGCGAATTCTATAGAAATTCGATACCGGATGTGTCAAGTGACAGACACAAGCGCATTTTATATACTGTATATAGGCATTACAGAAACGTCTATAACGTTATTTGATATAAAGATCGACAATCGTAATGTTTTATATTGTAATCGTGGAATATATTTTAAGATTGGTTACTATAAAAGCAAACGCAAAAGTACAAACATGTGCGCTCCTGAGAACTAATGAGACTAACAAATTGTTTCAAATTAATAACGGCTCTTACAACTAATAGAAATAGCCTAATTACAACTAATAGAAATACAGACGCTGCCAGTGATTTAAAATGTGCATTACATTAAGAGCGGGAAGTAACTTAAAATACAAGGTAACAAAACTGTCGAGTAGGAAATAATTATAATTGATACATTGTGATCGAGATCTTCGTAGCTATTTTATACATCAAGACGGGATTGAATTTGTACTTGCAGACGCCTTCCAACACGGAGGATGCGTGTTGTACGCACATATGCGACGTCGCCTTGCGAGGTTTGTCCGCATGCACGTGAACTGCATTCCACGATAATTTTATATACTCCTGTCGCTGTACTCGCTTGAATCCAGATACTTCGTCGAGTTTTTGATTTGCTCCGATAGTGAAGCGGTATACGTCTACATGTAATTTTTTCATCTCTACTTTAGTAGAAATTAAACCAGTAATCGGCCAGTTTTCCTGGCTAGTTTCTAATCACTTTTTGGTTAGAAAATATTGACCAGAATTTATCAGGTTTTCCTGGGCAAAAACTAATCAGCGTGTTTATTTCTTCTGTTTAATTTAAGTTGGGTGTTGCTTAAAATTTGATTAGGAAACACTGGTTTGGCAATGCTATTTATTAAAACACAAAACTATCTTACTCGACAGTTACTGTCAAATAAAACTAGAACTGGAAAACTGACTTATCAGAACGATTTTCAAAATTGTACACTAATAGTGAGGATCGGAGTCGGAACTTATCAAAGAGAAACGCTTACTTCTCTCTCTCTCTATCTCTCCTCAATAACCTTCGTGCATTGTCGACGCGGAAATTATACGCCTCGAATCCATTAATTTCATTCCATCGTCTTCTTTCTGCTCACTTCCGTAACCGTTATTGACGTTAGTTTTTAGCAATGCAAAAAACATTTTCGCTTTAAATCTTGCCAACAGAGAGTTTTGAGTTATTAAAATTTTTAATTGTCTGGGAATTCCCCCGAGAAGTGTATATAGCGGACAAATTTGAAGAGAAGGGCTTTTATAAAGATCCTGTTGTCTCTCGTTAATTATTTTTGCAAATTGCCGTATATTTGAATGAATAAGAAAAATCGTTCGTATGTGTAATTTCGTCGATCGCGTCATACTATTATCTTACCGCGATCTTACGTTACGTAACATCATAATATCGTTTATATCGTAACAGTTTATTACACCGTATTAGTACAACCGAGGAACGATTTTTTTCGATTATGTGCAACACGAATAATTTGGCAAAGTCGACTCTTCTCTATTAATCTAATTTATAATTACATCGTGTATATTCTATCTCTCTTTTTCTCTTTCGCATATCTGCTCTCTGGAGAATTTCACTCTAATAGGTATGTATTCTCCGATTTATTCTTCACGAGAGGATTGCATTTACACAACAGGTGCATTCGCGACGATTATGCGGCTGGAGATTACGATTTCACGCTTGTATCGCGCGATCCGCGGCGTTTTGCGCGAGCGTCATTACGAAAAATGAAAGTGCAAATCGGGGGAAAGAAGTCGCAGAGAGAAAAACGACAGCAATACGCGCGAGCAGACAAGCGACAATAGCGATACGCAATCTACGCTTCTCGTGTTTCCTATTACGACGAATTTCAGTCACGTTTTTTTCCGCTCTCGGCACTCTTATCAAGTAGGCGTACGTATATGCGTTACATGTTTTCCAGAAAAATCGAGTTCATATACGCACGATTTACCGAGGGCATATTGCGACAACGAGATTCGCTTCGATCAATCGCGGAATTCCACTCGAATTACAACGCTGGCAATTATTTCTCACGTAATAGAGAGCATGACATCGGCGCGTATTCATTTTTATGATAAGTACTCCGGCCGTTATTATGTAAAGCGAATGGTGCGCGCGCGCGCACACACACGACGGAATGTGCGCGCATTTGTAAAACGCACATATAAAATCGTTGTCCCGTTATCGTGCCAATCGCGCATAGCGCTTACGATGCCGAGCGATCTCCGAGCGTGAAAAATAGTCATATTTGCGGAAATATACGCGAAGAAGTATCACGATTCCGAATCAAAAATCGATTTACGACCAATACGCGATACGTTCGCGCGCATACACTTTTCCAGATATATATCATTCTCGAGAGAGCGCGATATGCTCCCCGTTGTTCGCGAACAATTGTGTGATCGCGAACGCACGCGTATATACCTACGTATATAAGCGACATAATAATACTCGGAGTTTTTTTTATTCCATGGTATGTATGTCGGACATGCAAGCAAATCGCAACGTAAGAGAGATACTTTCCCTACTTTCGCGCGTGGCTACCGTCCGAGACCGCTTCTTCTAGTAGCAATTGAGTATTGTCCGAGGTGACGGTGAAACCGGAACCCGAGAAAGTTCCAAAAAGATCGAGACATATGAAAATCGATGTGATCTGAAGAGATCACACCGATGTAAGAAATTGAAAGACTTCGTGCGAGATGAATCTCGCAATTCTCGAAATCCATACTGAACAGAAAGGAGAAATCAAAACAAAAATTGTGCAACATTTCGGCGTTTGATTGTATAATGAACGAGATGCGATGAGCGGCAGGCGAAACACAACGAATATGGAAAAAAACCGGTTCTCTGTCTAGATGCTGAATCACACGGTAAAACCTGTTTGCGTTTAATATAACGTCGCCGATTTGACACAAACACCATAACTCGATGTTTTGTTTGAAATTATCGCGTTTTGTTGCGCCACACACGGACTGACACACGGAAATCCCGTCAAACATATATTCTGCAGCGTTCGGCGAATCGACCGCGGTGCTAATAAAAATATTATTCTGTTTTTGTGGCAGGAGAGACATACACTGATTTTTGTTCGCGGTTTCCAATCTCCTTTTTCGGAAGGAGAGAAAGAGAGAGAGAGAGAGAGAGAGCGAAAGAAAGAAAATCGATTCTATGTTTACTCACAATTGGCACAAGATACAAGGTTCATTCTCCCATATCTGCAAGCACAGGATTGAATTGATCGAGATCGATGACGCCGACGATAGTTTCAGTCCACGACCTCGCCGGACGAATATTTGTCGGCGAGACTATGAATAGAAAATGAAACCGTTCGATTGTTTCGAGACGATTTCTCTCTCTCTCTCTTTCTCTCTTTTTTTATCGCGGCGTCGGTTATCCTCTTATCTATTTAGCGCGAAGGGACGATGGATTTCTTTCGTCTTAAGATACGCACGTTCCCTCTTTGTTCCACGCAGCATCTCCACTTCGTGTCTCTAACAACCTGCTGCAGCTCGCGATGGAGGACGGACAAGCTCGGCAGTCTCGACCGTGGCTGGTACCGCCATCCTATCCCTTCTCATTCTATTGGATCATCAACGATCGCGACTCGCTACTTCCATTCTGCAAAGACCCGGCGCGACAGCTTTGGCCGCGCGTGCGACTTGTTCTTCTCTTTCTCGTCTCTTCTTCTTTTAAGTTTCTAAATACTCCAGCGGATTTCTACAGCTCGTTGCGTTTCTGCTCTCTCTTTTCCTTTTTAGCGTTATATACGCAGTCGTTTTTTTCCATCGTCGTTTCGTCATTACTCTTATTGAAGTCAAAGATTGTCATTCTTGGTGTGCGAGGTTGTGGCGCGAGAGCTTTTTTTTTATTCCAACAAACCGCACGAGTCAAGTACGTTTGGTACAATTCGTTCTTTTTGAGACAGATAACCGAGCGGTTGTGGGATAAGGTGGAATGATGATGAGGACGGGACGAGAACACAACCGTGGCTGGTACCACCACCCTGGTGTAGCGTAGTCGCCCGCTGTCGTTTCACCGAATAATCTACCTAGAAATGAGCGATTCGACTCCCACGACCGCTAAGTCGGACGCGGAGAGGAGATCGTCCGGTTCGTTTCTCGCGTCTGTTCAGCAGCGCGCAACATTTCAGTCCTCTGCGAGCCGTCGGTCGGGTTATGTCGGTTACGTTTCACACCTACGGAGTCGCTTCTACTTGTTCGATCGTATCGAAAGCGCGCGGAATCTGGGAATGTATCTTACACAACGTGAATGTAAATAATCAGTGACTCGCGTTCGCAAAAAGTAGAAAAAATAATAATAGGTGAGTGATTTGAAAAGATAATACATTCTTTTTTTCACATTTCAGCTATTTATTATATAGAGAATCAACATATCGAGTGGATTTTAGATAATAAAAATGTGTAATAGGAATTTAAATTTGCTTACTTGTACAATTTTATTAGTTTTCTTGATGACAATAGATATATTGCATTATTACAAGCGTCGTATTCTTTTTTATGTAATCTGAATAGATATTGACGATTGTACACGCGAATCCGTGAAAATAGTCGTTGAAAGGTTGTATTGTTTTCAACACGCCGTCATTACGCCAACTGGAGTTATCGACATCCGGCTTGTTCGCGACACAACGCGAGATAGTCGAATGCACGTCATTCGCACGTGCGAAATCTTTTCGATTAGTCTTAATTGCAGACGCGTCGTTCCCATCGCGCCGATTCGAAAGCCATATCGTATATATGGACACATCTAGATATAGTATCCCTTCGTCTCCGCTATCTCGAGATAACAAACGTAGCTAGGTTAATTTCTTCACATCGATAAAGTTCTCAATAATTAGCGTTTAATTGCTCGTTGCATTTGCAAAATCGCGAAAACGAAACGGACTTTACCTTAAAGTCCGTTCTCTGCGCGCGAGTGAAAACGCAATCGGCTCTCAGACGCGAATAGAATGATCACTTTCTTACGTCGCCGAGCGAGAGATCTCGCGGAGGAATGAAATCATATAACTTCGGTCGCGCGCAGAAGGAGAGGCTTTTCAGTGAAATCTTGGAATTATGGATGAACGCTCTACTTTTCCCGAGACCAGCGTCGCCGCTACGTTTTCGTCTGATTACTTTCTTGCGTGTCGGTCGAAAGTTCCACCTCATCTTCATCTCTCGCCCGAGTTCGATCTTGGTCTCAAACTTCTTGATCTAAAACTTTTCAAGTTCATTATTTTCAAATGCACTTTAAAAATAAAGTGAGTATGTGCGTGTGTCTTGAGACATGGTACATTTGCGCGTCAAAGACTTTATTAACAGATGCGACGGATTAATATCTGCCCAAAGTGACTTTGACACGCACGCTTCTTTCTCGCGCGCGTTATCCGTGCCATTAATTTCATTCACTCTATAAAGTAGACCGATTTGTACGACGATATAAATTTATCATAATTGCACGCGTAACCGCCCAACTCCTGATAACGACGTGCAGAGTCGACAGTCAATCCAGCGACAATTAACCGACCGCAGAGACGTTAAACAGCAGGCTCGCCCGGATAAAAGATAACAATTATACGCGCATCTCACCCTCGTTTGTTCTCGAATGCATTAAATAGTTAATAGCGAGCTACCGAGAATCTTCTCGCGGGAATCTCGGAAATAACAGTATCGCTTTTTGCAAGGTTGTCTCGTCCGCCGTAGGTTGCCCTCGAGAGGAGCACCGAGGAAGATACCTCGACTATGCGCTACAGTATGTGTCAAAAATAATAGTCGGTCGCGATTCACGCGTCAAAATATATCGAGTGTGTCAAAACACATTTGCATTTACGCACGAAAGGAAATCGTTATCGTCCGAGACGATATCAAATTGTTCGTAATGTATCCTTTAACTCGTTCGTTACCACCGCAAATGAGTTTTATTTCCGTTGATTTTAACATATCTTCCGTTCAATACGCACACATTTATTTTTGTTCATTTAGTTCAAAAACATACAGTCCCGTATGCATATCGCGGTGATATGTGTAATCACGCGTTTCTACAAAGATGACAACTAACGAGCGAGCCTCTCTTTTTTGCTTATTAATCATCAGATTGCTAAGGAATATGCAATGTATAGTTTTTTTTAATTGAGACTGCAATCCCTCGCTGTATAATCTTGTCGCGTGTTAATCTGACTTTTTGAAACGACGCGCCGTTTCTGAAAACAACAGTGTAACAACAAGAGTTCCGAACAAAGGTTCGCCTTCCAGTTTTGCAATTAAACCAGATTCAAAAACAAAACAAAACAAAATAAAATAAAATATTAGCGCCATCAGACACCGTTAAATGTCCGGAGAAGTCCGCAAGTTATCTCGGAAAGCCTTATTACGAAAATCTGCGAGGTCGAGAGGTTGATCAATAATCAATATAGAAACGAAGCGGCTGACGAGTCACGTTCGAAACGATAGAGCGCGAAGAACGCCGTGACTTTTTCCAAAAATTCTATCGCGCATCTTATCTTCCCGTCGATATAGAAAAACAAAAAGCTAGATAAAAAGGAGGTATCGAGAACGTGTTTTGAACAAAAGAATTTTTTCAAATGCACCTATCCACACACGTAGTTTCTGGATTTTAATTGCTCTAAACGTATTTTTCTCAAAATTGTCAATATCACTTATGTTTATTTTTGCAATGTTATGTATTTTTTTTTGAAAACAAGATACAATTAAAATTATAAATTAAATTATTAAAATTATAAATTAAATTTTGAAATTGCATTTACATTTAAATCAAGTATCAGTTGTGTAAGGCGTTTTTAAATTCATTTGTTAATTACACATATATTGTTACATAAAAATGTATCACAATCGAGTGAGAAGATCATGATTTGCACTTACATGATACACGAAGGCAAATACGCTGACGTTTCCTTGAGAGAAAAGAAAAGTATGTTTCAGAACAAAAGCCACTTCTCTTTCTGCCGCTTAAATCGATCTATACGCGCGCTTTTCTATTACTCACCTGACACGGCGAATAATTGTCCGGAAGCGGAGAATTTTCCATCGGAACATCCTGCGCATATGACACGTACAATAGCATATTTCATGTTTGATATATAAACGTCTGATATATTCTTACATATACATATATGTATATGTAAGAATATATCAGACGTTTCTTTTCTTGTTACTTGAGCATTGTACTTGCGCGCCGCGATTAATATTTACGCGCAGATGTAGAGCAAAAAGTACGAGAGATTGTTGCGTGTCAAAACACAAGAAATTGTTTTTAACAAAGATATTATAATTATAATATTAATTGGCCGAGCAAAAATAAGATCTCGAACGCGTTTTTATTCAGTACAAAACTTGAGAAAAATTTTAATTTTTTAGCAGCTAATCTAAAAATACAAATATGTAGACAAAAATGACGCCGTTAAACCGTTAAACAAATAACATTTTCGCGTTTGTGCGATTTGTTTCGAGCGAGTATTCCTCGCGGGAAGGTTATGTCGCGATGGCTGATCATGTGGGTCACGACCCACAAGATTTTTTCAACACAGCACAGCACGCCGAAGGCGTCGCAGGGAGAAAATGCAAGCGGGCATTTTCTAATTGACCGCATCCGCCGGAAAAATAATTCGCCTCCTTGTGCGTTATAGACGCATAATCATTTGGCGGTGATTAAAGTCCGGCACATATACAGATCTCCGGTTAATGACTCGCGGCAAAGGAACCTCTGCGCGCAGATCCGATGCGCGCTTTTCCAACGTCATCCTTTCTATGCAAATCGAATTTTCACTCGCGCGCGCTATCGAATAAAGATCTTTTTGTGCTCTTCAAATGGTCGATGATTCGTGCCTAGCGAGATTTGCCGAATGAAAGTCTCCGCGTGTTATTTCTAATTATAATCTTGAACACTTTCTTTCTCATTTGCTCAGCTTTCTTTGTTTTGAGAAATTGAATTTTATGCAACTTTAGGCATTCGTTCTAATTATTGTATTTTACTGTAGCTTTCTAAATTGCAAAAAAACATCATTGTTTCTTCAACAAATGCCTTGCGTCAATGTTACTCTACTAGTACTCAAGTTTTGAGAGCCAGACGTTAACACGTACATACTTAATACGCGTTGAATTTCATTTTCATAATAATTCGCACGATGTTGGAAGAAACAAGCGAGGCAGAAAAATACTTAAAATGTTTGTTGAGATTAAATTGATCTTTACGTCAACATGTAATAGTCGGGAGGGAATGTATATTTTGATGCACTCGGTACAGAGCGCTTCAGATGAGTGCCTCCATCAATCCGTCAGCCGACCGGATCTACCGTAGGCGAGGCAGAGATTAATTAACAGCGATACTAATTGACCACCGGCACCGCCAATGGGTGGCCAGCTGCTGCAGCAGCAGCAGCAGCAGCAGCAGCAGCAGCAGCAGCAGCAGCAGCAACAGCAGCAGCAGCAGCAGCAGCAGCAGCAGTGAAACGTGATTGTCGTCTCGTTGATGGTAGGGGAGTTTCACCTTGAATGTTACGCAATCCGCCGCTTCAACGTATGCATAACCGGGGTTTAGATGCATGTTAGACGATTCCTATACGGTCCGTAACACGCCTGTGCACTTAATGGCTGTCTTTAATGGTGCCAGTGTCGTCAGGCAATTGCAAATTCTATGAAAGCGTTTCCCGCTTGTAAAGACGCCCGCGCGAACATCTGTTGTTATATTTTTTCTTTCGGAACCGCAATGATATACACAATGTTTGATGAAACAATTAGGCGAATAACAGTGTGTCATTAACTTTTATGAGGAAAGAAAAAACCGGTTCACTTAGTGAACAGATAATTGGTGACAACATATGTTCGATAACAAGACTAATCAGAATTATTATGTCTTATAATAGTTTTATCTTTTCTCATTTTTTCCTATATAATGTTTGTTCCTATATAATGTTGTGTTTTTTTTTAATATCTTACGATTTTTGCTTAACAACAGTTTTATTGCTTTTAAAAAATATTTTTACATATACATTTTATAAAAATAAATCAATTGTTAATCCCTTTCCGTATAAGAACGAGTCAGACTCGTGGTGCCGATTACAGGTCATGAAGAAAATATGAAAAAAAAAGAAAAAAAAGAATGTCGTTTTGGCTCGTTTCGCTTCACTTTGACTCGTGTTTTGCCAAATTTTCAAAGTTCGTACAGGAAAGGGTTAAGTTAATGACGCGATAAGGATATGTATGAAAGTTCGGCGAAAGCTTTCATTGTGATAGACAAAAGTGGCAGCGAAAGTTGTTGACATTTGGACGAGTTGGCGCATACTTCTAAGAAAACGATGTATGATTATTCATGACGCGATTGCTCACATTTACATTTTAATGATTTGTAAATAGGCCGGTGATTTAAATAACGTCACCAAGTGTATTGACGGAACACACTCACATCGCCTATGTGTTGTAACTCTGTAATTATAAGTTACTTTGATGTAGAAGTCTATTTCTCTGATCTTCAAAATCGCTCGTGTTAATCCTGTAACGAAAATTATATTAAGAGAGATCGTTGTTTTACATCAACCTCTATTCCTGTTTCTTAAACCGGATCCGTGCATTCTTAATCCTTTCTTATTAAATCAGTATTATAAAAAGAAACAGGAAAAAAGTGCGGTCAGGTTCATAAGTTTTGAAGATCTGAGAGCTGAATTGAATTTAATAGATTGTGACTAGATCCAACAGATTTAATATGCGCTGTAATAAAGTATCAAAATATATTCAAAGTGAAAAAAAAGAAACAATCGGTTGAAAAAATATTTTTACCGTAATTTGACAAGTGTCAAGTTGCGTTTAAAATCGTTCTTTTTCTTGGAACAAACATTTATACGCAATTATCTTGATAGATTTCACGTATGTACAAAAATGTAACACACACGCATTAATTGTTGTTTAGAAGAAGATAGTGAGAAGTAATAGAAATATCGAAGGAGTTCTATCTATACCTTTTCAGATTTCCGTGATTTGGTTACACAGCATTCTATTCCCGCCTCGTCGTTCATCGTGGTTTTTTTTCACACATTAAGTATCAAACGCAGCATCATCATACATCATGTATCCTTGAATTCAGCGTGTCTCGCAACGCCACGTGTAACTTGGCACGCCAATGCATGCTAACAACGCTCACAGTTTATTAGCATACCTGCGTTTTTTCTACAGCCTTCTAATCGAACACTGAATAGATTATCTCGAACGATTATTGTTGTTGTCTGTGATGTATGTCTCCGGGAACATCGCGCGTTAATATTCCAATAAACGAGTGTTTCATTGTCAATCTGCATAAATAATCAAATAAATAATCAAAAATTCACGTGACTGACAGTTCGATAAAAACATCTAGCATAAATAGATCGTTGTGAAACGATCCTTCTCTCTGTGACGCAGACAGAGAAGCCAGTTCTCGTGATCGACAAATATATTAGTATAATAAATTCATGTGAAAGAGCGAATCTATCTTCGTGAAGAGGATTTCCATTATTCGATTCCTACTTCGCGTAACATCGTACATAGCGTTGAACAACATAATCAGATTCACGCTGTCAAAATGTCAATTTTTCAATCATATGAACTCAACCATCTTCATGTGATAAAGTAACCTCGTCTCTCTTTTGTGCGGCCACGATTTGTTTTTGTGTTTCCGACGAGTAGCGTCGAATAGAGGATCCTTTCATTTATATGTCCAGACACGACGTTCCGAACGGGAAAACTTTCGGAAATTTTTTTCTTTGTGTAACAGCAATAAAGAGTTTATTCGCGTTCAATCGGTAATGAAAGAAAAAACCGCTTGCTTTATATCTATTTGTCTGCAGTACGATCTCACTCGGCTATTAATAGCTAATTACGTGTTGAGGAAATCGCGACTGATCGTTCGTCGATTATTGCTTGATTGAGAGGCACGACTATATAGCTTAGCTTGCAAAAATACACGGATACTTTCCATCTTTCTTATCTGCGGATAATTCAGGCGGATGCGGACGTGGTGTCTTCTTTCGTGCGCAATCTTCGCGCAAAGATAGTCACCTATCGCGTATACGCGGTCGTGCATGACCGCGCCAGGTTCTACTTTCTTCGATGGCCTCTCTAGAACGCGCCTCATTGGACACAGCCGCACATCAGGCAAAGCCAACCAACAACATACGCAACAAACGTGAATAACATGCGCGTCACAACATACCGGGGCTTGTGTGTTTTTAATAAACCTGCGAGCCCGAGTTCGCTTTCGCGTAATAAATTGTAAGGCAACTTTTCCCGTCGCCATATGCTTGAATTCTTAACGGTGCATCTTATCTTCGTTATGAAAGCTCTCGACAAATAATAACGCGCAACTTTCACGATTCTTACGAGGAATCTTCCTGTCTGCATGTAAAATGGAAAACTCAGATACTGTCTCAATTAAAGAACTACACATTTGATTTGTGATCATATAACATTGTTAAAAAACAAAAAAAAAAGATAGTTGTCGATATATACAGGATTTGTGTACAGAGAGAAGAAAAACGCAATTTATTATATACTATACTTATACATCAAAATTATTTATTAAAAAAAATAGGCAGAGACGCGTGCACTTATCTGTCGTGTAATTAAAATGACATAAGCACGGTTGGTTCTGATGGATAGTTTTGCGATCGTTAATTATATACATACGCATATATGTATTATATTATACATATACATGTGTCTGTTTTGCTAAATATAAATTCTCGAGTTAACACAAAAGTTGACGTGTGTAATGAATGTGCGTTTAATTATCAAAAATAAAAAGTGCGTTTAATACAAAAATAAAAATCACTTTCTACGTGATTACTGATTACTTGGAATGTGTTTTAATTAGTATACTTATTTATAATTTGTTTTATAATCGTTATTGTCTATCGCGCGACGCGCTTATCACGGGAAAAAAGAAGGAACGAGGGCGAACAGTTTGACGTATGTATCGCGCCACGATGGAGAAAGAGAACGGCACAGATCCACGAACGTGATCCGTTCGCACGGCGTGGCCGACACAACACACGCGGCTTCGGCGCGCTCGACCTCTTTGCGCCTACGTGGGAGGAATAGGAAGTCGTGCATTAAATCCGAATCTCCACCTTTCAGCGCTTAAACGTTTCTCAAATGGCCGCGGACCCGCGAGTTTTTACAAGTGCGCGCACAAAAGCGATTGCGCCACCGTCAATTGCGCCCATTTCCCAACTTAATCGCAAAGACACGTCTCTCTCTCTCTCGCCGAACACCTTTCGGAACGATCAATACTCATCATCGACCTAAAAATTGATCATCTTTAATGTGTGCGGATACCGATTCCATCTACTCACACAAACGTATTCCTCGTTCTATTATTATATAATATAACATTTATTAAGTTCAGAGTTCAGAGTCAACAGACATTTTAACGCAAACATCATAAAAAGAAAAGAAGTTAAATTGATTTATTTACTTGATTGTTTCAAAGTAGTCGCGCTAACACGGGCGCGTCTAAGAACCTCTCGGCAAACTCTTAAGCTCGCACGTATCAAGCGGAAAAATTCCAGTCTCGGCCGCTCACTCGTCATTCATTCGCATTTATTGCCGAATTACTCGCGTACATCATATCGTCGTTTTCGTGTGGAAAAATGCTGCTTTTCGAGCTACAGTATTATACGGCATCGGAACTTTACATTTTCACGAGATATTGCATTTCTCTATTTTTTTAGCGCAGAAACACGCGATAACACACCTGCACATTGTGACGTCGCGCGAGTGAATTAGCGACTGCGCGCAAAAAAATACTCAAATATTTTATCTTGCGTATCTTCTTGCGCGTGTAATTGCTGAAGTTAAATTTAGAATTCCTCGTGTTGACGTACAATTAGCTTGAGTAAACAAATTGTGTTTATTGAGTTAGAATGAATAAAATTTATTCTATTCCCGGTTGAATTATAATCAGAATAACTTTTTGTCTTTTTTTAATTGAAGAGAATTTATTTAAGGATAATTTAGTTATTTATTTCTAGATATCATATAAGTTATTTTTTAGATGTCATATAAGTCTCTCTCTTTTTTTCTGATGCGTCTTTGTCAATCATTCAAAAGTAGAATAATGTAGATATTCCATAATGCGTGAGTTGCGGAATAAATATAAACGGGAATGTTTAGAGAGAAAGAGAGAAAAAGAGAAGGAGAGATTATACATATGCATACAACGAAACGTGCAGTGCAATGGGCTGTGATCGGTATGCAGCATACTGATCACAGTCTATCTAACGACTGTATCTGCTTACATGATCCAATTAGACGCTTAATGTCTCAAAGATACAAGTACTGTCATGTCGAGATGATGAAACGCGAAAGGATTTCAGCCTTCATCTTCAAGGCTGACCACTAGTATACCGCGAACAATTGTCCGCGCTTTTTTTTCACACAACTGGAGGCTTCTTTCGTGAGAAACAATGGGCTTTATAAAACGCTATATTTAATTTTAAAATTATTTTTTTAATTTTTCTCTTTTTTTTTATCTCGTAACCAAGAAAAACATCTGCATGAAATATTAGAGAATATTAGCAACACCGAGCGTAAAAGAAAACTTATATCTAACTCGAGACATATGTGTATGCGCGCGCGTACACACACACACACACACACACACACACACACACACACACACATATGTATAAACCATTACGTCAAAAGATTTAGTTCTATCGTTTTTCATATATAAAAACGATAGAGAACTGGATCTCTTTCTAGATAGAGGGAGTGCGGCAGAGAAAAGTAAAACGGAAATGTCGAACAAATTGAAAGATTTCGCGATTGCAATCGTTTACTAACAAAGGAAGATAGAATGCACGCGTCCTCGTTGAATTCTCGTTCAGGGCTACGTTAATCAGCCAAAGCTGTAATTTGTAACGTTGCAATTAATTTATATATATATTGCAATATATAAAACAATAACAAATTTGAAGAAGCTTACTTACCGAGACCTTATATTCTCAAGGAATTATGTTTAATTAGAAGATTGAAGAAATATTTTTCTACAACTTGATTGG
Source organism: Pseudomyrmex flavicornis (assembly GCA_014825475.1). Lineage (NCBI taxonomy): Eukaryota > Metazoa > Arthropoda > Insecta > Hymenoptera > Formicidae > Pseudomyrmex > Pseudomyrmex flavicornis. Next base: position 36,111 of record QVNW01000554.1, read on the forward strand.
GCATAATTAGAATTTGTGTTACGTTTTTGCTATATTTAAAATTTTAATATGATCGTAGTATGCGTATATTTAGATTACTGTATGTTATAAATTACTGATATCTAAATGATTATATCCAGTTTCTGCATAATTCATAAATTAGCTTCTACGCAGCGAATGATGCGATGTGATTTTACGCAATTCTCCTCCCGTTTCCACAACATAGCGAGAATGCTCTTTGGTCGCACACTGAGCCCGTTAGCACGCGCATGTTGCGCGTGCACGCGTGATAGCCGGTTAATGCGTCGCGAGAAGTTTAATGCGCCGATGTGGAAAGTGATTTTCGAAATAGATAAAAGCGAGAGGGGCTCAGTGTGGCGCTAGATCGTAGAAATATAGAAAGAGAATGGCAACTTGGATAGCGTCCAAATCATCGGTGATTCCGTTTTCTCTAAAATGTCGAGAGAAAGGAGAAACTGCGAGCTATTTGATTTAATTTTTTTGCGATATTGTCATTGGAAGATTAATTGCCGATTGTACGTTTATGTTGCAGGAGTCTAAGAGTCGATTTTAATTAGAGTCCGACATACACACAACATGAGGAACTCGACATTACTGAAGTGGGCGCAGAATTCGGCAAATAATAAAAATCAGCCGGGCAAAAACGGAGGTGAGTAACTCTGCTACGCTACATTTACGTGCAATTGACGCTAACAAATATGGCCTGGCCGCTAATATTGAAATCGCACCTCTCCTGTTTGCAGGAACGAATAGGAACTGGATACACCCACCGGACGCGCTCCAAAAAGGTCACATCGCCTACCTAGTCAAGGTACTGTGTACGATTGTGTGTCTGTGCAATTTTTGTCACAATTTTGTTTTATGTCAGAGCAAGAAATGCGAATTTCTTATTCTGAATGTTTTGTGAATTTTATATTTATCGATAAATTACTTATTATTCCAACTTTTAAATATTAAAATACGCAACACAATTTTAAATTACGTGAAGAAAATGACAAAATTCGTGATTTGAGATATATATATATCGTCATATATACATTAAAAAAAACATTTACAGAACGAAAAAGAAAAAACTAAAAGGTCGAGGTTGTCTCGACACGTGTCGCGGATCCTCATGATCTTTCATCTGTTGCTTGTATTTCATATCTCATAGTTTAATCGAATCAGAACCGGCCGAACGTGATGTTCATTATGAGTTCATGGAATTCGTACGTATATGCCCAATTATCTTTTACTGCTAACGAATGCAATTAAGCTAAGCCGATTATTTCATTGAAAAGAAACACAAGACACGTAAATTTCTGTGTGTGTATTGCATGAGAAAAATTGGGAAAATTGTTGTTGAGTGTAATAACTGACGGAAGGACATACACAATAAAAAACAGAAGCATTCAACTGAAAAGAATAAAACATAAATCAACTCTTTTTTTATTCCTGGAATAAATCATCATAGTTTCTCTGGTTTGTTAAATAAAATAGATTTCTGTTTTACAAATTTGTGAATTTCGCTTGTCAAATTGTCCGATTTTTTGCGAATCCGAGAAATCAAGAAAGTAAAGAAGAATAGAATATCTGTGACGATACACGTCGAACGCTCCCAGATTCGTTCATTCATTTCGTGTCATTCAAAAAAGAGTTGCGCAATTCGCAACTGTACGTCCGTGACCACCTTTCGTTTCGAATTGTTAGCGGCAAAGTATGCAAGTTTCCCTCAGTGAATACGAATATCGCGGGTGAATTGTTCGGGTCGCTTGAGAGTTTCAACCATCGCGTCGCGCGTCGAGTTCGTTGAACTTCGAAACTTCACGAGCGGCCGGATTTCACTATCTCACGGGCGAAACGACGTGTGTCGTCATCGCTAAACACGAAATAGCGGAATTACATCCGGATTGCTTTTTTTTACCAAAGTGAATTTCCGCAATTCAACTCTTGTTCGTTCAAGAGAGATATTCGGCCGAGAAAGAAGTTTTTTTCTTTCTAATGGCGCAAAAGTATTGTTTTTCTAATCAATAACGAAAAAACTAAGTTTTACTTGAGAAGAAAGTTATAACAATAAGGTTTTACAGAATTAAGATTTTTAAGTAATTTTATTTTATTTTTTATATAACTTTGATCTTAGAAATTTTTTTTTATGAAACGGGAAGAAAAAACTTTATATTTGATGTGCTAGTTAAAGACACGCCAGTTCCATCATCTAAGAAAATATATTATATTTGGTTGATTATAAAAGTATTTTGTCATCATTAAAAATTACGCAGCAACACATGGTTGCGAAGCGATATATCATGCAAATTGAAAGTATTATATTTATTGCGTTGCTCGTATTAGATCGAAGTGAAGAAATATTTCTTTCGATTAATAGGAATATACGGCGTAAACGGTTGCGTCACATTTTTATATGTTATTGTGAAATGGTACCGCTTTTCTCTTGTAGTTTACGAACTTATGATAATTGTAAACAATTACATTGATTATACGGCGATTATAATTGTTTTTTTTGGTTGATATATTTCCTAGTCTGCTCATATTCTATGTATATTTTACTCAAATTTATGTTTTAATGTTTATTACCAATGTTTTTTTCTATAATTTGTATGCTTTTTATAATTGTTGACTAATAAATAAAGTATTATATATTTCGGAATGTTTAAATATATTTGTATTGACTTACACGTTAAACATATCTCTCAGACATTTTTCTCGCAAAAATATCATCTTGACAAGAGATGTGTGTGCGCTGTTGCTTTGCGGATGTATGTGAAAAATTTACGATGATTATATAATGCAAAAATATGCAAGTTGCGAAGGAATGTGATGACAAAAAACTCAATAAAGAAGTACATCGTGTCATATTGTAAATATGTATTTTTCCTAAGAAGCATTGCGACTGTTTTCTCACGCCGTCTCTTCTCTCTCTCTCTCTCTCTCTCTCACTCACTCACTCACTCACTCACTCACTCTCGCGGTTTCTATTTCTGCGACACCTACATTTCTACTAATAAATTGCGCATCCGGAAAAAAAACACTCGTTTAAAATCTTATCACTTTCCTATAATTTGACATTTTATTTCAGTATTTGGGCAGCATAGAAGTCGATCAACCCAAAGGCATCGATGTTGTTAAGGAAGCGATCTGTAAACTGAAATTCAATCAACAACTTAAGAAAAGCGAAGGCACGAAAACTCCGAAGGTCGAGCTTACTATAAGCATCGATGGCGTGGCGATACAGGAACCAAAAAAATTGACTCCCAAGGTTAGTGCAATTCATCGAAGTGTAAAAATATAGTTTTCTATTTATATTTTTTATTTTGCTACGATTAAACCGAAGTTTACTTTTGCAGCGAATTATGCATCAATATCCGCTGCATAGAATCTCCTATTGCGCCGACGACAAGGGAGAGAAAAAGTTCTTCAGCTTCATTGCGAAAGAGGAAGATGCGGAGACACACACTTGTTTCGTATTTGTCAGCGATAAACTAGCCGAGGAGATTACGCTTACTATCGGTCAGGCATTCGATCTGGCCTACAGGAGATTTTTGGAAACTTCCGGTAAAGATCTGGAAGCGCAACGACGTTGCATGGTGTTGCAGCAGAAGATAAAGCGACTGGAACACGAGAACAACGTTTATCGGCAACGGCTGCAAGATATTGCGGCTATTAAAGGCTCGGTTGGTAGAAAAAAATAAAACTGTAAAACAAATTCTAAAAAAAAAAATTATTTTAATATAAAATGTACTAAATATACTAAATATACTAAATATAATTTGACAATTTTGTTCAGGCGGATGTATCGACGTATCTCTCGCAACATAATCTTTCTGATATTCTTCACGTACCTGGAGCTTCGACGGACTTGTCGCAAGTCAATGGCATGACGAGCAAATCATTAGTGAACACAAGCAGCGACACTAATGGGAATACATCCAATGGATCGCAGCAACCGCCACCGGTTCCGCCGAGGAGTTTTGAAAAGAGTTTTGACGACGATTTTATGGGGTACAGTTAACATAATTAGGAGTTTTGTCATCATTTGTTTATGTCTCGAGTGATTTTATATTCTTCTTTTCTTTTTCTACATGCAGGAACGAGTCGTCGCCGGCACCGTCGGTTGGCACGAAATTAGAGGGACTCTTGATGGACGAGTTTGACGAAGATGATTTCAACCCAAGGGCTTACGAGACTGCAGCCAACGGCCTTGCCAATCATCAATCTAACAACAATCCTCTTTTTAACGGTCAGCTGTCTTCGGGATCGAACTTCTTTTCTCAATCTAACGGCACGACTAGCTCTCCACCTCTGTGTAAATATCCATTTTATGAAAATTAATATATATTCTCTTTAACATTACGTTGATAAATTTGATATATTTTTATTTTTAGTGGCTCCACCACCAAAGACGAAAGATTCCAGACGTCAAAACGGACTCAAAGAAGATTTGTTTGGTAGCATTCCTTTTAATCCTGCGCCGACATTGAAGAGCGATTTTAAAGATCCATTTGAAATGGGTGAATTCGGAGCTTCGACCGTGCCGTCCAATCCTAGCCAGCAGGAATTAGAAAACGCTATCGGTTTGCTGGACAAAAGGCTGCTGGAAATGAAGGTAATATATATTTTGTCTAAGAGAAACAAGAAAGGAGAGAAAAGATAAACTACAAGAGATTATATAGTTTTAATTTAGTTTTGCTGTTATGCGTGTAAAAAACCTCGCGACGTAAAATTTCCAGGACGGTTTCAGTAGAGGGCTGTGTATCGGAACTGATGACTTTTCCTTGGAGAGTCTGGATCCACTGCGAAATTAAACTTGATGATAAAAAGAAAAAATATAATTTAACAACAATCGAACAAAAACTTAAGGTACTCTGAAACGCGGAGTACGAAAAACCAATTATATATAACGGATAGAGCGATTAAAAGATATGTCCGTGTAAAACCAAAATTAGTCAATTAATATCCTCTTATACTCTTATATTTATAATGATGTTTGATATATTTATGATAAATGGAATATATGAGCGTGTATCCTACTGTATAATCTGCAATATCCGCCGCTTTAGAACCTGTAAGGTCCAACATGAATGACGCGGAAACATATATGTTGTTGTTAATCATGAATTTTAATAAGATGGGATTTTAAGGTGATCGGTGGAGTGAAAAAGATGTAACACTTTTCACGAAAATCACAAATAAGTAAGGTTCAAATGAAAAGTTATTATATAAATACTTATAAATGTATATTTATACAAATTCTAATCACAAAAGTATTTTGACGCATCTATCATATGAGTTTTTGAACCAAACAAAAGAATCAATAAATGATGTAATCCTGTAATTATTATGCCAAATCGGAAAGTGATAAATGGCTGGAATTCTTTTTAAAGTAAAAAAAATGTTAATCATATGGATAATTGTAACATACTTAATCCGCGATGTATATTTTATACTCGGCTTAATAATCTTTATCAAATTAAACTTGCGTTTATCGAAAAGTGAGTTTGTAAAGAAGATGAAAAGATAAAACTAACTCCCGTCACATAATGTTAGAGATCGTGTTAATAATATTACGAATGTGTAGTTTTTATAGTCGATTGAACTTGAACATTCCGCATATCCTTTTTGGTCTGTCGTACATACTTTTATTACATCTGTCTCTTAAAACGACAACAGATATCAGGAAGAAGAAAAAAGATTTTGAAATAAGAGAACACGAGACGAGTCTAGATGTAGACTTTACAATAATCTCTGTATCTCTCTCTATCTTTTATATCATAATTCGATCAACGTAATGCAAAGCGTTAACGAAAGATTACGTTTACCGATATATGTAAAGGATTAGTATAATTATGTACATATAAAACTTTAATCTTATTATTGTTGCTATCTTGTTTAAGAATTGTAGTTAAGAGAATATAGGATGTAATCATTAGAATTGAAGATATTGTTTACATTTAATGTACACCTTTCCTATAATCAAAATATATTCAATTTTGAAGTATAAACTTACACTGCGACACTATCTTATTGACGCTTTTTACAATTAAAAAAATATTTATAAAAATAAGAACTATTACATATTCCACTCTAGTTTACAGTTGTTCTGCTATTGACTATTGAATCCTTCAACAAAATTTTGTCTAAATTCTTTTAAAATTATGTTTTTAAGATCCTTATCCCTTTATTTCATGCCAAATATAGAAACTAAAAAATAACAAGTCGTTAGAGAAAATGTTTATTTTTACATATTGAGTAAAAACAAGACTTAAGAGATTATGTGATGTTTGTATTTTTTTAGATTTAATATCATATAATTATATAAACACATTATACCTGTCTTATTATTTTATTCTATGTACATGATAGATTGAGAACCTTTTTAAACTTGGCGCGGTTGCGCGTGCGACAATCGATCTGTCACGTGATTCGACGGGTACGTCGTAGACGGCGCCAGCGACGTGGCTCGACGTGCACTGCGCCAGTACCTCGCGAGCTTTCTGTGTGTTTTGTTCGTTTCTCGGTTTCGCCTGGTTCTGCTCGAAAGAGGGAGGGAGCCGCTGCCGCCGCCACTGCAGACGCGAAGTTCGTCGAACGAGAAACGCCGCGAAACAAAAGTGCCTTCTTATTTCTTATCGCCGCGCACGAGAAGATTTTCCTTTCAGGATGGCGGACGACAATCACGAGAACGGCACTAGCAACGGCGACGTGCCCGAGATCGAGCTGATCATCAAGGTGAGTATGCCACGCGCGGCCGAGAATTTGCAAGCGAGGAGATCGAAGAAGAAGGGGAAGACGGAAGAAAAAGGAGGCGATCGTCCCGTGCCACTGCTATGGGCGTGGATAGAGGCTGGTTTCTGTTCATTTCTGCGACGAACTTCGTCGACGTCGAGAATCTTTACGCCTCTTCTCGGCGACGACCGCGAAAATTGACTGTTTGCGGATGATCAACAAAGAAATAAAAAATTCGGCGGTCGTGTCGTCGTCCGTTTCGCGTAGCATCCGCCGGCCGTTCGTCCCGCTCGAATTTTGTTTTTATTTCGCGTTATATCCTACGACTAAATAATACACAAACGCTGTTGCGTATTATCGAGAGAGAAAAAGAAAGAGTGAGAGAGAGATACAGACAGATCTCTCTCTGTTCTTGACGCAAACGACGAGCCTTCCTCGCGCGCGTTCACCGACACGTAATCGCGAATCAAGAGAGCGAGCGCGAACGAGCAACAGACGCGGATATTACGTGCGTGCGTGCGTTGTCGCTGCTGCTCGCTGAACAAGTTGCCGATACGCTCTTTTCAGCGAGAAAGGGGTTTACTACTTCGACATTTTTTAACATGTGTCGCATACTTTTAAGATCGTATTTAATGTTATATCAAGAGGTGACCGGTTTACCGTCGCTTATTTTAATTACTAGACTCGTAACACCAACCGTCACGTTCTCGTTGCGTCGTATGTACATAAACGCAATAGAAGCTTTTTATGGATCGTTTTTCCCTGCTCTGTGTCCGTGCTTTGAATCTCTCGTCTCGGGAGATCGCGTCGGTCCCACTTAAGAGAACAATTTAAAGCGACACATTTGTTTGACGACAAATGAAGTATTTATGTAATGAAAAGTATGTACAAACAGATAGGAAAAAAAGCTATTTGTTTTCGGAGCACCTAAAACGATATTCATAAATATTCACAAATTGTTTTTGCAAAACTCACAGTGATATTAAATCAGAGTTTTCTTACAATGTTTTCGCAAATATATCAGCGATAATGTTAACTCGTTGCTTTGCTTAACTTAAAAATTTTTAAATGTATCTCCTCCGGAACCTTTGAATTTGATAGCGAGCATCACGCTCTTCGCGGCAGCGCGCTACACAATACATACACTCTACTACACACTTTACGCATGGAATCATCGAGGGCACCGAGCTGTTCTCCTTCTTCCTCCAACAATCGTTTGTGTATTCAGCGGGCATTATGCGCGACGATATCGCGGCAGATGGGACACGACGAAAAGAGACGCCTCTCTTGCTGCCCCCTTTGACGGAGAAAAGCGCGACCGGAGCAAAAAGTTGTCCGCGCGCGGAGTTGATTCCGGTCACTGCGGAAAAATGAAAGGTTCTCGGACTGGTTTTTCGCGTTCCTCGTATCTCTGGGATAGTTTTCGGTGTAGGCGGAAATCGCGCGGATACTTGATCTAAGAATTAATTGAACCACATCGTCGCATTCTCTGTACAAATTCCGTTTCTCTATCCTATTCACATTCTTATCGGTAAAATTTGCGCGATGTTTGAAATTTCTTTTATCGCGATGATCAGCGTCAGAAAAATGTAGATAAATTTTTTATACGAACGCAATATCTTTGTTTTCTCTATCGAGTAGTACTACGTTATCTATTGAAGTATGTCTTGATTGTTTCATTTTGTTGCACTGTAGGTTTATCTTTTGTTGATACTGACATAAAATATATAAATTATATGTTAAAAGATATTATTCTTAAGAAGTATAAATTTGTTGAATTAAGCGCGTTTTTCAAACAAAAAATGTTACCATTTCAAACAGAGGATAATACAAATATACATATATATATATATATATATAGCAAATAGTAGTAAATTCCACATATTTTTCACACATATTTTCGAGACAAAAACAAGATTCTTGATTGCGCATGATATCATAATTTCGTGATACTCGTATCGGCACTATAGGTTTTGATTTTGATTAGATAGTAACCGTGTGCGATTTGGGATTGTTGTTGATTTTTTGTCAATCGATTCGGTTGCGTCGCGATCACGATCGATTCGTTCCTATTGAAGGTGAGCTCGCAACAGTTCTCGGAACTTTCTTTTCACTGAGTTTCCAGAGGAAACCAGAGAGTCCTTATGTGGAAACAAGCGATCTTCAAGTGACCGTTAAAAGAGCTTGAGATTGAACTTTCGCCGGAACGCGCAATGTGATCGCATTTCTCTCTTTCTCTCTTTCTCCCCTCTTCTCTCCCGCGAAAATATCTATAACTAAATATATTTGTTATTCAAGTAAACATTTACGATTGTTCGTAACTTTCTTTGAATAAAAACAAAATTGATTTTACAAATTACTTTTTTAAAAAAGATCTTTTATATGTGTGTCATTAAAATAATTTAACTTTAATTAAGTAAATTTTTTGTTAATTTTTATATTTTTATGCGCAAGAAATAGTAAATAAGACTATACGCGATTTAATCGGCTCGATTACGCCAAAAACGTTTGTTTCTCAACATATGCGTGATTCTATTGTGCAAATGCGCGAGTTTGCCATATCAGTGTAACTTGTCCTCACAAGTGTGTCAATGAGAATACACACGGAGGTTTTTCAGATAAACTTATCATCTTGATTGGAATATTAGATAAAGCGCACAGGTAGCTGGCGGATCAGATATCGGAGAGAATGTGCCCTTCAATCTGTGTTTTACGAATAAACATGATAACAAAAACAGTCAATCAATCTTTTTTTTTTCGATATAATGCGATAATATTGAGTAATAATAATTGAAATTTTGATTTCGTAAAATTTCCACGAGTACGTGAATCCTATTCAATATTCGTAATTAATAAAATTGCTAATATCCAACTGAAAAATATATTACGTATAAGTATCTTGTAACTTCCAAGTTCATTATTTTGATATTTCGCAATATTATACACGCACAATATATCTCTGTGTTGCATGTCTCGATTAACACACATGTTTATAAGATACAGTAGTAAATATTCAAATTAGTTGAAATTTTGTCCCGTCACTTACTTTGTGTGTATCTTGTAATAAAATATCGCACATGTTACAAACGGGAAACCGTTTAATTCATTGCGCTTAACGAGAGCAAGAGAATTACACCGTTGTTTTTAAAATCGAGATAAAATGTCGGGTAAGAGGCGTGCTTCGGGACGATCTGATCGCGTCGAAATCACTCACACGCGAGAAAATTTAATGGATAAAGTCCATAACCTTGCACTCTTGAGAAAAGTAATCATGCGAGATCTCGCGAATAAGTGTGTCGAACGGGACGAAACGAGGAGCGGCTACCACCGAGGTCCTTCTCGAGATTCTACCGTTAAACAGCGCCTTCCGCTTTCCTCACTCTTTCTCTTAGCTTTCCCTGCCTTCTTGGTAATACTTTATTCCGCAAGTCTATCTATCTATCTATTACCTATACAAATGATTCAAAAATTCTTTCATCAAAGATGAAAATACGCGAACCGCATTAGAGTTTTCGAACATACAGCGGTATTTAGTCTATATAATAATTTTATTATCTCGCACTAAATACAAATATCTTTTGTCCCGTTTGTACTTTTTTCTCGTAATGCAGTTGTTTACATATTAAAGTAGAAGAATATCGCATATGCAGCCATCTGCGGCCGCGCCGATCGATTAGACTAACTTAATCTTCTTTAAGGTCATTACAAACATGTCTAAGTAGAAGTTAGAAACATACATTCGGAGAGTTCGCGCGATTGGTCTGCGCAAACACGCGACACGTTCCATTTACATTAGAAATTGACCTTTGTTTTTGACGACAAAATATGTGTATTGATGTCCTACAAAACCTCATTCTAATGTTAATTACAACCGGCTTACGCGTACATAATCTTTATTAAGATATTTTTTTTTGTCCTATTTCTCGATTTCATTCACAAGGAAAGATGGCAAATACACAGTGAATGACGAACGCGTATTGCGGAATTATGACTTGTGCTATATGCGTTGCGTGTATATTCACAGAAGTCACTCGTCGTATGTATATATTTGCCTATTCGTAACGGTATATATCAACGTGGCAGGTTGCTAACTGCCTTTCAGCATTGAAAGAACGAAAGAAAAAAAATATTACCATTTTATCGATTACTTTGTATCGTTTATATTCGTACATTTGTGTGTCGACAGAAAAAATTATAGTTCCGCAGTAAATAGTTTTAACAAATATATATTCAACGGTAAATTCAATTGTTATTTTTATTTTTATGTTTTATAAACTCATTATATATTTTATAAAACAAAAAAACAAAAACACTTTTAACCACGCAGTCGCGTAGCTATATGCGCATCAAGTTTTCCACAGGTACGAAACAAGGTTGCTCGCGATATTATTGCCATTAACAATGCCACTGATGCATGCACCGCTATTACATCGGTTTATTCTCTTGCCGCTCGATTTCTTTTGCCGGTTTTTACGTAATTTCGTCAACTGCTTTATAGTCTGTACAAAACGATGTCACAAAATCGCAGTAACGTCAAACGGCACGCGCTCTCGTAACAGACATTAAAACGCGAAGCTTCTCGCACAGGACCGAGATTCTTCTGTTTCCGCTTTGCCGATAAATTATGCTGAATTCAATTAATCGCTTCGTATCTCTTGATTCGCGATTTATAAAGAAACCGCTTAGCGCGGCCTTCTTCGGCGCTGGAATTTGCTAGCTCGTGCCGTATCCGGTTTTATTACGCGCGAACTGAATCGCGTAACTCGAGCTATTAAAATCAAAATAGGTGCAATAAATTACGTCAGTAATTTATATCTCGCGAACAGAAATGATCAATGTCATCGTTACGACGATTGCGAGAAGATGCACGTTTCCGTGGTACGAAACACACATATTCACTGACGTCATTTAATACTCGCGTATATACGTATGTATCGAGAGATGCGCCAAGATCGATGCGCACCTGATACCGTGTACCGAATTTTCAAAGCTTTCGTAATAGAGAAAGGAGGTGAGGAACGACCGCTAAGGTGAAAGATAGCGGTGTTTGAGGATGGAAGACGTTCCAGGGTCTACGTGACATTTGATCCAGCGTATATTAACACGGCTCGTATATTCGAGATGCTTAATACACGAATGCTGAATTTCCGCGAACTGAATATGCTTGAAAAAAAATTGCTTTATTCGCGTTTGTACTTTTATTTCAAAATTTGTATTCAATAATGATAATTAATTTTTTTTACAATAAATTATTCTCTTTATTTCTTTTCAATTTCTCTTTTCTGAAAAAAAAAAACGTGGAGAATAAGTCAACACGAATTCTACAAGACGATTAAAATGACAATTCGATTGCGGCAACTGTAACTGTGAAATTGAAGTATTAAAATGATCTTTAAAATAGCACATAAATTATTTAACATATTCAATAACATATAGATTATTTTTCTCTAATAATATCTGCTTATTGCGCGTTTATTCGGAGCAAATTCATACTTGTTCAATTTATATTTATATCCGGAAATAAAAATTTGTAATCAGATGATAGCGCGTACTTGATATATAAAAACTTGATATATAAAAACTAAATCTAAGAATTTTGAGTTAGATGCAACACTAAAGAAGTAAATAAAACGGAATTTTCGAGCTTAATAATTTTCACATATTGCGATTGTTTATTTGTATAATTTCAGAAATAATGATTAATTATTAACTTCTCTTATAAATATTAATCAAATGATTATTAAGTATTTATTTCTTTTATTAATAGTAAAACTTACTATAAAGTTTTGTTTTCGGACTCGAAAATATCGGCAATGGTTCTACAGAATCCCAATGGAAAAAATTCGTCTTTCTTTTTAAGTGTGTTATTTGCCACGAGAACTGCAAAAAGTCTGCAAAGAATGTAAAGATCCAACTTTGATTTGCGATAGATCTTGCCGTGAGATCTTCTTCAGGTGAAGAAGTCCTGTCAACGCGCGGGGGAGATTCCTGCTCGCTAAAAGGAACCTTGACTTTCCCACGTAGTGCAACGTCCAAAAACGGACCATGCGTCATCGCCGAGAAAGAAATACAGACTGTATACAAGAGCCCCGACACAGCTGCATGACGCATGAGTCTGTGGTTAAAGTGAAACAACGACATCGAGTAGTAGTAAACGGCGGTAGTGTAGTAGCGAACGATACAAAGACTTTTATCGCAATCGTCTTTTTTCCATCCATCAACGGTTCATTACGTCCTGAAAAGAGCGGCCGATTGTTACGAACGTTGAAAATTAGAATCAGCTGTCATTGTCCTAGAAAAGAATCTCTGCCGAGATTCGATTTGCTCGAATTACGGCAATAGTATCGCGAGTAATCACTGTCAAGGGACTTTCCGAGGAGAGGAGAACAACATACAATTACGTTACACAACGTACGTGGATTATTTAGCTTCCAATGGCCTGAGTTAGAAGGATCAAAGTATCGGAAGAGGAATGGAATGTCATAGAGCGAAAAAGAGATATTCTCTCGCGTACAATTGTTCATTCGATGCGCTATTAGACACGGTGTTGTTTCACAAGTAATAATCTTTTCGTGCAGATAAAGGGCAAACATGAAAGTGCAAATTAGATTAAACGAGAAAAGCAACATTTACTTGAAATACAAATTTATGTTAAAGACACAAACACTTTTTTTGATCAAAGTACAGATTTGTTCGATAAGAATATTGTAAAAAAAAAAAAAAAAACTGAGTTGTAGCGTTAAAAATATCATGATGTTTGGAACCAGGAATACGACTCATCTGTGAAAAAAAAAGAGATAATTTTGATCCACAGATTGCGTAAAGTTTTTCAAGAATGGCCGTGAGCGTGAAGAGTAGAACGCGTCGGAGAACAATGAATAAATAAACCGTGACATCGAGGAAACGAGTTTGATATTCTCGATCGAGCGAGAGAAATGTTATGGTAAGAGATTCACCGGGCTTTTTGAATAACGGACTTGTGGATTTGGTCGTGCCGCGCAACGAGTACTAGAGTACTAGATTTACACGTTTCGTCACGCCGTTGTTGGATGGAACGTTGGACTCATGCATTCGAGCTATATACGTACGAAGCGTGCGATGACATCAGCGCTTCGCTGAGTCTCTTATCGTCTTTAAATACAGACGGGATAATCAAATCCAAGATACGTGAAAAATTTACATGTTGGCTCTGATCTGCGTCGATAACTGCAGAACACACTTCTTTTTGAAAAATTATTAAAAAAAACCCTATAATAAACCCTATAATTACAAGAAATAAAGAACAATAAAATTCTGCGAATATTTATTTTATTTTACATGTCATAAAAATATTTTTGTATTAACTTATTGTTGAAATATATTTTAGTAGCTCTTTTTAATATCTTTTTTCCTCTACTCTGTATAATACATCACAAAATGTGTCTAATATGTATTTAACATAAAGTAAATATTATTTTAGGCATCGACGATTGACGGCCGTCGAAAAGGTGCTTGTCTTTTCTGCCAGGAGTACTTTATGGATCTATATTTGCTAGCGGAGCTGAAGACTATATCCTTGAAAGTGACCACCGTAGACATGCAGAAACCGCCACCTGACTTCCGTACCAATTTCCAGGCTACGCCGCCGCCTATTCTGATCGACAACGGCGACGCGATACTGGAAAACGAAAAGATCGAGCGACACATCATGAAAAATATCCCCGGCGGACATAATCTGTTTGTACAGGATAAAGAAGTAGCCACTCTCGTGGAGAACTTGTTCAGCGTGAGTATCGATTAATCCGATTGAAAGTGAAACTAAGTAGACCGATTATATTATGTACATATATTGGCAAGACAAGAAACTACGTATCAGTTGTTATGTTCATTGCAGAAACTTAAGCTGTTGCTGCTAAACGCGAAAGACAAGGACAAGGATCCCAAAACTTCGTCACTGATGGCGCATCTGCGCAAGATCGACGAGCACTTGGGCCGTAAGGGAACGCGCTTCCTCACCGGCGACACCATGTGCTGCTTCGACTGCGAACTAATGCCGCGGTTACAGCACATTAGGGTGGCCGGCAAATACTTCGCCGATTTCGAAATACCAGAGACTCTGATCCACTTGTGGCGGTACATGCACCATATGTACAGGCTCGATGCTTTCTTACAGAGCTGCCCAGCCGATCAGGACATTATTAATCACTACAAACTGCAACAGGTAAGATGTTTGTGAAATTGCTTGCGAGTTGTCGTTTCAAATTGAATAATTAGTGCCTCGCAATACGTGTCTCTAATTTACACCCACGCGAAATTACGCAATCGCGTTTTTTTCTATGTCTACCGATATAATGTAACAAACCGTTCGTAATTATTGCAGAGTATGAAGATGAAGAAACACGAGGAGCTGGAGACGCCGACCTTCACTACTAGTATCCCGATCGAGGTCAACGATGATTAAGAGATGGACCTTCTTCGTCGAGTCCACGTGATCGCGTGACTTCGATTAGATATCGAAATCGGCTTACGGCAAATCACCGCGATAGAGTTTTAACGGCGTGCATTTTCTAATTTAATATTTACCGTTAATATTGAAAATACAACGCAGGGAACCGATTCGTTGAAACTCCTGTTTTTTTAGCTGCCAGCTCGTGCCGTTGACGCGTCACTAGTTCATTATCTTACTGCTATGCAAATCTGTGCTGAATCGTTGTCCAATCCCTTTCTCGAGGGATCAAGTCAGGTGTAAACAGATTAGCTTTTTTACTGCAATCGACGCGAAAACATGTGTAAGTGCATTAGAACTTTCGAAAAAAGTCTTAACATTCTAGATTCTTATCGATATTTTCTCCATTTTTCTTTATTTTCTTCTTTCTCTTTGTTATTTTTTTCCTTTACTACGTATGTCACGCGTAGTTTTTGACCTGAGTAGTTTAGCAGATTTTAATTTGCTATATATAATTGTTAATTCAAAAGTTAAGTTTATATCAGAAGAATCATTGTCCTTCGATGAAGATCATGCAAAACTAACATTGAAAATGCAAAAGAAACGTATGCTTTTGAATCAAATTGGTGCCATTGCAATTTTAATAAAAATTCTTTAATTAAACCATATATGTATTCTTACATATTTTTGTCTTACGTAAAGTAAAACGTAAAACTAAAAATAATGAAATAAAACGTTTGATAAAATATTTCGATATTAAGCTTTAAGTTATATGCTTAAAACTTGTTTCAGTACTTTATGTTGTTCACATGTTGTAATGCAATGTAAATATCGTTTTAAATGTAAAATTTTTCTTATTTTCACTTATATCTTTCTCTCTTATAATCTCTAAAGAGACTTGAATATAACCTATTAACTGAAGTAGTTGTATCATATAGAGAAAACAGAATTCTGAATCATAAATATGTTTTTTTCTAACGCGTTTTTATGTTCTTAAATATGATTTGCACAATAAATATCAATACGTAGAACAAATTAAACCAAAAAATTAGTCGTATCTCTGAGGTGAGAAGAATGGATACAAATAATCCAGGAAAAAAGCGTACGTTTCTTTTGAATTCTGCAGTATAATGCAAAGTCTATTTCGTTATTCCACTGTTAGCACTTTTATTTACTTTTTATTTACAAATTGGATAAAACAGAGAACAAGTATTATGAACATGATCTCAAAAATGTATGGCAAATTTACATTAAAAGCACTTAAAAAATAGCAGCGTTTTGAAAAAAAGTAATTTACTTATTTCACTAACGGATTAAATCTCTTGGTCCCAGGAATCACATCAACGAGCAATTCTCTACACGTAAGCAACTGTTTATTCCGCATTAATTCTATTGTAATAATAATATTACTATTACTATATTATATTATTATATTAATTTTGGTTTATATATTCGTAGGAATCAATATACCAGTTTACAATAATAGCATTCTATATTATTTATCCCAGCAAAAATATACATTATAATATATTTCAATATTTTATGTTGTTCATATATTTATGTTGTAATGCAATGTAAATTATAAATACAATTTTTTTATCATTACGTGTAATACATATGCATGTTAATGAGTATTTGAAAGAGATAAGATTTCATCTGTGTTTAGTAAAATAAAAAAATTAAAATCAAATGTAACTGAAAACTTAAAAACTAGTCAAAAGTCGAACGCATTGATTTTCTCTGATTTTTGAAATTTCTTTTTTTTTGCGTACATATTCACAAAAGATAACGAGATTCAATCGAGAAAACAATCTCTCAACAGACGCAATATAAACACCAAACGCGAAAAAGAAGACCGTATTGGCGCGTCGGTGTCGCACATGCTCCGAAATAGCACGCGGCGACCCGTCTCCTTCGTATCTCGTCTTCGCCGACGAACCCATTATGACGCGTCTTCCATTCATAAATAGGATGGCACTTGTCCGCACGGCAGCCATCTTGACTACGCGATCGCGCGAATATTCGAGTTCGAGCTACATATTGCCGATGAACGTGATTAATTTTAGTAAAAATCGGCGCGATATTACACTGCACATAAACGCCGCTGGTCGCGCCAGATTCGCGATTGTTGCGAACTAAACGCAACGCGCCGGACGGAAGTCGCGGCGAGCGGCGCGGTGGTCGGTACGCAGCGCACAGCTGATCAGTGGATCAGTCTCGATGGAAGATAGTTGTACGGTTCGTTGTTTCTTGGTCGTTTCTCGGTATAGTCGTTTCCCGATCGTGTAGAGAAAAAGTGCACAAGAAAAAAAGAGGAAACAGGAGAGAGAGAGAGAGAGAGAGAGATAGAGAGACAGACAAATAAACCGAACAAAACAATCGGACCGGATGGACATCGCTCGTGTCGCTTGGTGACAGGTGAAAGACTGAAGCAATATCAAAGAGAGAAAAAGAGTTCCGGATAGAAGAAACGACAAATTGCGCGCGGGTACAGAAATTCTTGACAAGCGACAACTGGAGTATGTGTTCCATTGGTGCCTTCCTCTTGTAACGCGTTGACGAGGTGGAAGTGTTCGCGAGAAGTTGGCCGAAGACGCCGAAGAGAAGGAGAAAGCTGTACAACAGCGTCGCAGCAACTCGCACGTCGGACGTTTCCAATGGTTGCCGTCCGGTGAGTTGAAATCGCTTGCCGCTAGACGACTTTGAGTCTAAAAGCGGAAGCTTCGACACTAATTGTTTGTAGTAATTGTGTGATTAACGTGATGTCACGGACGAACGATAACGTTGACGGCATCGTTCTAATCTCGCGTTTCTCGCCGCGTCAAGGAAACGAGTGCGTGGAGCGCGCATTTTTCTTCGTAGCGATGGGTACTACGCGGCACAAAAATATGCCTGCGATGGAATGCACCGAATAAATAGAAGTTGCAACAACAATGCTCCTTTCTAAACTCGGTTTCGTTAATGTTTTCAAGCGCGGTATGAATCAAAAACTAAATCTTGCTAATTCGAAACAATCGAAACGATTGTGTGGCGCACAATTGGATCTATGTTTTCAGTTTCTGTATTTTTCTTGAATTGCTTTCTTTCCACTTTTTTTGATTTCGAGTGTTTCGTTGTAGAGATTATAGACTGTTTTATTTCGAGAATCTAGAGAGCGCAGATTGTAATACACTTGTGTATAAAAGGAGCGACAGCGAACAAATGGAATTATCTTTAAATGTTCGCTAATTCGCAAAAAAATTTTACAGTCATAGTTGGCGTCATATGTCGATCTTGCGTGATGTATTAAAGATAACGTGATATAATAATTTATCATCATTTACTCGATTTACCGATCTAACCATCACGTGTGCATCAGGTGCACGCGTGTAAAAACATAACCTACGTACCTTACGAAACAAGCGTAAAGAAGTGGATTGATTTCTTTCAATACAGCGCATCGTTCGATTGATAATGTAGTTTTGGCTATTTTTTCTCATTAGAAAATATTTTTATTGGAGGAGTTGATATAAAATTGTCTGAGCAATAATAATATAATAGATGGAATATTTATTCCTCAATTTCTTCTGCTGTAGATGAGAGATTTCATCATGTGGTTGCAAATTTATTTGTTTAGTGTTTTCGCTAAAAAGAGAAAAAGAGAAATAAATGAGAGAAATCCACTTGTGCAACAATGTAATTTCAATTTGTATCGCTCTGCATCAATTTAATATCCCGCCATAAAACAAATGTATTGCGCGCTTATCATAAGCTCATAGCCAAGAGTTGCATTTTTCTATCTTGTGGCGCTTATTTAAAATTTTATTTATCGTTGACGTACATATTAAAGAAAGAGAGCGACGATTAGCCAGCGAGACCAGGTACTTGTTTCCTGCAATTAAGATATCCTCAAGAGTGCTGATTGACATGTCGCCGTCGAAATTCATACTAAATAGATTCGATTGGAGATAAAGAACTGCATGTGCATTTTTCAACACGCAGTATAAACATTGGCGTAAGAATACCGCCGAAATATTCAGCACATGATAAATAAGAATTTCTATTAAAGCTGAAATTTTTGTATTCAGTGATGTTTTCTAAAAACATGTTAATATTAATAATATAAAATAGTAAAAGAAAAATGTAATTTTCAAGAAACTAGTTGCATTTAAGTTATATTAACTCGAGCTGCCTTTTATAATCTACTATCAATTTCTCTAATATTCAAGATTTCTATAAATCCCCAGATTAAATTATCAGAAAGTCATTTTCAATCGATCTAACTGTCGTACGCTCTTCACGTTACCGCATTTTGATCTAATCAAATCATTTACATGAACATGCAAAATTTTAACACATTTTACGAAAATCTTGAGTTCCCTTTGACATTAAACAAATTTCGATTGATCGAAAAAAACTCTTATACTAAAACATTTTAAGAAATTCGATTTTGAAATACAATTTTTATTTTTTATTGTTATCTTGTTCTCTTGTTCTCTGTATTCAGAACTTCTTAATACGATTAAAATAACCGTGTTACACCGTACCTTTTTAAAACCCGTATGTGGATGCTTTGCGTGTATTTTTGCAGATTTCTTTCGTCGGAAAGAAAAAGTATGATATTTTATTTTCAGTATAGGTGACGTTTATTTTAGCCGCACGGCCGCGACTTATCGTACGCGGCTCTGCTTAACGTTAACGGTGCGTCCATCGTCAATTATTATTCTTGGTTCCTTATTTTCGTCTGGTGGCCGACCGACTTGACGCCCCCGACGTACGTTAAACTCTCTGCGACACGGATTACTTGTCGCTTTAGACTTTTACAAGACGGGCCGAGATGCGTCGAAGAAGAGAGAAGTGTTTACGAAAAACAGTCGCACCGATCGTCCGTAACTTTTGCACAAAACGGTTTTGCATTTTTTTCTTTTTTTATAAAGAAACATTTGAAGACACGCGTTTTTAGAGTAAATGTTTTTTTATGATAATTGACTCAGCAATTTTAATTGCCATTTACAACTTATAATGTTTATCGTTTATGTGCTAATGAGAGTTTATAATTAATTGTCGGGAGAATCGAAGCAACAAGTGTTGGAAAACCGAATGCTTTGTAATTAAAGAAACACTCAAATCTCTCATCGTGAAATTCATGCCAATGAAAAGTGATCGTAGGAAATCGCTGGAAAAATATCTCTTACGTTTTTCGCGTGGAAAAATATGTGGAATTGGATGAAAACAATTCTCACTAACAATTCTCTCGTGTGTGTTTGCTCTTGTGCGTGGAATTATCTCGTCTCGTCTCGTCTCGTTTCTTGACGAGAAAAGCGGTGGATTTTCTACGGCGTAAGAATAATTCCGCATATAAGAGATAAAAGAGAAGGGTGAGATGCGTGGAAATACCGGACGGAATCCACCGCTTTTCCTCGTGTTTCTACACGGGGCCAGACGAAAACAGCCGCGGCGTTCGCATATGTGTGTCTCTTGAGTATTTCATGACACAAATATCTTCTCGGCACCCTGGAATTCTGCTTTTCCTTTTTTGCTTGTTCCGACGCGTACGGCATTTTCGTTCTCTCTACTTAAATCGTTACAGAGACGTCTCCCCAAACTTTCAACTTCTTTTTTTTTGTATAAGGAATTTTTTCGATAAGGAATCAAAAGAATAATATTTTCATATTCTCTCTCTTGGAATATAATTTTCTTTTTTTTTTTTTTAATTACATTTTATATTTTAATCAATTCAATATTTATCAAGAAACACCACAAGTAGACACTTCGTTCTACGCCACTGAAAAAGTGTCTTTGGCACAAGTTGGATTAGTTTATCCGGTTGGTTGTGCGCGAGTTTCGCGACCAGGGCCGGAACGAATTCACGCGGCCACCATCTTCGAGTCTGTCGTCTGGCTACTCGCATTTATTTGCATTTCATTTATTTATGCGTATAGACTTGTTTTTGAAAATTTGAGGAAAATGAATAACTTGCCAAAGATCGTTACGAGGAAGCAGAAGTGCAAGCAAATCTACAGTAATGATAAATGATCAAAAGCGCGAGATGTGAGAAACGTAAGTTAGAAAAAAAAAATTTCATTAAAAAGAGAAGACGGAATTATGTTATTTAATATCGCATCTTGATTATTTTTTATCCTAATGTATTCGAATCTACTTTTAATAGATACGAATTCGTTTCTCCAGAGAAGTGAAAAAACCTACAATTTTTTTTTTAATAATTCTGCAAAGAGAGAAACGAAGTAGTAGCCTATACGATTGTGCACGAAACGAAATACGTTGCCAATAAACACTTTTCTCCTCTGATTGATGCCTCACTCACCTGACCCGCCGTTTTGCCAGGTGCAGACAGAAGACGGAAGAAAAGGAAGCGGCGGAAAGATTATTAATTTTCACTAGCACTTTATTCCACCGCGTGGCCGCGTGCCAAGTGCGAATTCCACGCGGCCGAAACTTTTTCGCCCCTCCGAAGTCTTTCCCGATCGAATTGGCATCGGGCGCACCCGTTTGCCAATTGCAAACTTGCGAGGGCAGTTAAATGCATCATTAGTTCGAAAGCACATTTTAGATTAAATCAAAATGGAAGTCGACGGTAATTTATGGAAAAAAATAGTTGTTTTGTTTTTATTTTTGTTTTTGTTTTTTTTTTTTTTTAATTGAACCTTATTTTACCTAACTGTATTATTTTGTCATCATTAACATATGAGCCATTATCATTATGAGCAATGTTTGATCACATTTGAGAAATATTGTATTTAGAATTTTGGTTTTAATATTTTGTACATATTTTACAAATGTATTATGTTATAAAAAAGAAGTGTTTTTAGAAATTTCTTATTATGTTGTAATTCAATATTTATGTGTAGAGCAGTGTACTTTTTTTTAATTAGAAAGATTACTTATTATAGTCTCATTGGGTACTCTTTATTTTTTTATAATATTTTTATAATATTTTTGATACAAGATAGAAAAATAATTATATATTATGATAATAATATATAATGATTGATCATTATAAAAAAATGATGAGTATCTCATATGAGTATTTTGAAAAAAACAGCTTTTCTTGTAAATTAAATTATCCGCGAAATTTCGTCACATATTAGCGGGAAGCCAGCGCGTGGCAATGTTCTTCAGTGCCGGCTAATTATGTGGCATTCTTACGTGGCACGCTGCACAGGTGTCCACCGCCTTTCTTACTGCCAATTCCGCAATGTAACGGGTGTCTCGAAGTGATCGACCCGCGCGTGAGTGTAGATCTTACTTTTAAATGGAGCCTACGCGCGTAGATTTTGGCAATTTTTGATGAGAAAAGTCCTGATGATTCATTCTCGTGCGTAAGCACACACATTTAAAGTTTTCTCAACTTAATGTGTAATGTTTAGTAATTCTTTGTAGAAGGTAAAAAGAATTCAATAACGAAGTATATCATAAATAAAGATATTATTTTATTTGTATAAAATTAAAATCTCACTTCGATGTTTATTACATATATCTACATTTTTTAAGACCAACAATTAGATTAAATTTTGAATTTGACAGCAATGTAAATGCGAAACTAAACTGGTTTTATGTTACTTTAGTTCTCGTGTGTTACCTTCTTGAGAAAAAAATGAGTCGAGGTTTTTAATAAATAGAGAATAGATAGAGTTTTTAATAAATAAAAATGTACCATCCAGAAAAACATTTCCTTGTCTCTCTCCGCTTAATCTGGAAAGAGAAAGGAAAAGATTAAGAAAAGGTTCGAAGTTGCGAACGCGTTATACTTGCCGAACTTCAACGCGAGAGAGAAAAATAATATATAGATGTGTGATCGCACGTGTGTACAAGTTTTGCGCGTTTTTCGGTTGCCAGGTTCCACGATTTCTCTCTTCTTTTCTTTCTGTCTCTCTCCTTGTCATTGTCATCGAAGTCATCAAAAGTCCATCGCGCGTTTGCCATTTTTGCACTTTCATCTGCTTTCCACTCGTGCGACGAGTTGCCGTCGTTCGAGATCTTGCTTCGCGTCCGACAAAGAACATCGTTTGATCTGGATGTGACCCAACTCGCTTCATCCAATGAATTACAAAATAGCCAAGTTTTTGGAAAGGCTTCCGGATCGCGCGCGCTTGTTATTACGCAAACGCGTTCTTAACTCTTCTCGGCCATCTTTTTGTTATCGCGCTTTTCGTATGTGATCATTTTACGAGAGACAATGAAACGGACATCTGTCGAGCTAATTGTTGTAGCGTGAATTGAAGAGGTACCAAAAAAGATAGATTTGCGGTCATTCTTTCGTGTATTCTTTCCGGTCGGACAAACCAAGAATTGTAAACGATAAATCTATGTGGCACTCGCAGGTAGGCCCTGCCAGGAGGATGGGGCCCCACGATGGGGGAATGTCACTGCTCTAACATCACTATCATGCAGCTGTTCCACGAGCTGAAGCAGCAGTTCCCCGCGCTCCCTGATCACGTCGTCTCCCAGTGCATCGCCCAGGTATACAGGTGGCCTTTATCCGTCTCAGGAGTGTGTTCCCCATCCCTTCATTAAATGTCTACGAAGGCACGATCCAAAACTCTCTAGAGACTCGTTAGACTAACTAGTCATCGTCTTCCTGTAATTGCTGCAATAACGATTAACCGTCAGCCTAACTCTGTCATGATTGAATACGAGTTTGAATACAGTCATGTCTTCTCTCCTCGCTTGTTGTCATGCATTGCTGAACCAATTGCACGAGCGTGGAACCTGTGTGTACCTGTTTAAGTATAGTGTAGCCTCAAGGAGTTCTGGAACCTCCGGGTATAGAAATGTTGAAAATTCTTTTGAGAACTTATTTTGTACCAGAATTTTCAATGTCAATAAAAATTTTAAAAGAGATTTAGAAGAAGAAAGCTGTAATTATCCGATGGTTCTGGAACACACATATTGTACATATAAACTGTCTTTTCGATGTGTAACAATATTGACGAATACGAGAAATCGCACGGCGAGTAATTATATACAAGCGAGCGCATTTCTCTTCGAAAGAAACGCGGAAATCTCGAGCATCTCCGGAAAAATCAACGTCGGAAAAAAACGACGGCTGCTGATCCAGGTACATGTGCGTTGCAGAACAGTCACGACCGGGAGACATGCGCGAGAAGCCTGCGGGCCACTCAAGAGTCTCGTCCGTCGCCGGGTGCATTTCCGCCACCGGCGCCTTGCATCGGGATGCAGCAACTACCACCGCCTTATCAGCAACGAGAGCAAAAGCGCGTGTTGCAGCATTGCTGCGCGATGAACCAACAGCCGCAGCTGCTGTGCAACCAACGCGTTACCGCTGCAGCAGCAAGTCGTCCTCATCGACCGGCGTCGCTGGACATTGGGATGACGCGACGTTGTCCACCGATAAATTGCACTCGCGCTGCCGTTACCGTCGCTGCGACTCCCGCGAGCGGCATCATTACCCCTTTGTCCGCGCCAGCTGTCTGCACGTCAAGCGGTTTCTTCGATGATGCTTACATCGGCAACAGCAACAGCAGCAACGTGCCATCCGGTTTCGAGCTCAACGTCAACGTCGCTTGTAGTCCCGCCGGCAATCGCGGTACGGAAGATGGAAGACGTGCGCCTGGATTTGATGCTGCGCTCTTGCATACTTAACGCCGAGAAAAAATTTTAAATTGTTAAAAATGACAATAATAATAATATAAAACAAAATAAGATTCCCAAACAAATTTAGATTATTTTTGTGATTAAAAAAAGTTGCGCAAAATAAATAATATAATAATAGGGGCGTTAAATATGCAACACGATGAAGCAGCATGTACTCAAGGATTAGATAACGATGGTATCGAGTCAAAAGGGATCATGATGCGTAATGAAAATATTTGTGTCTCATGATAGCCGTAGAAGAAGATAGGGTATCTACGTCAAGAATGATACAGCGGAAATAAACTTGTTTCAACAATACAACGCGTTCTTCTTAGAAAGCAATATCGTTGCGACGTACACTTCGTTATTATTACTTCGACTAAATAGCAGAGATTATAATTTTCATTAATTGCACCTTCGGTAAACCACGTCTTCGAGAACACAATTCCGAAGTTACTACAAATAGATTATTAGTTGAAGAGTAAAAATTACCAGTCGACTTCTTTTGATTTTAACCATCGCTTTCATAATTAAACGTATAAAACTAGACAGAGATTAAGACAATTGTCTAACTGTAAGGCACGTTAACGTCAACAGATTTTCGAACAGTACCAACAATCGGTGCCTGTAAACGAAGCGACCTTGTCGTCGTGCCACGACCTCATTACGCCGAACCATTGTTAACCATCGGAAAGCCCACCGGAGCGCAGATCGATCACACACGAAGTTACACCTCGGTAAGCCTGACTCTCAGACCGCCGTCGTCTGAGCCGCAACCGCCGATCGATATCAGGTCGGAAAGATCGAGTCTGACTTATTCGACCTCGTCTTTGGATCCGCGCGGCTTTCAGAGCCGTTTGCAAATCAGCATAGGGCCCGGTAACGTCGGTAGCATAGCAGCTGCAAGAATCAGACCATCGATGACCAACCTATTGCCAACTCAAACTAGTCCACAACGGCCACCTGGTATGTTTTTTGATTTAAAATAAAAATCGAGATAAATTGAAAAATTATATTGCAGAGAAGAAAATTTATATATTTATTTATAGATAAGACGCGCGCGACGATACAAAGAATATTCAATATTTTCGTAAAGACTACTATGATGTATATTCTGTGAAGAGTTTTAAAATATCTTCAAACAAATGTTTGTTCGACTAATTTTAACTTCAACTTCAAGATCTTCGTCGGAGAATCTATTATTAAAATTAACTACTGAGCGTGTTCAAATAGCGTCTTTTTCCATCAGGACTTCCACCAGGACCGCCGAGCCAATTGCCAAGACCTACGACGACGATGAGCGCACCGACGACACCTTCCGTACCGCCGACAACGAACATCGTCCCAACATGCAGTCTCCCGACGACGCCTTCCGGTCTCGCCAAGAGCAACACGCCTCCCTCCAGCTCGGTTGGTGAACAGACCGCTTTCGATCAGAACCGATCGCCGTTGAGCCAAGGTAATGGTCGAGTCACGTGTAAGAGAAAGAGAGAGCTATACAAGAAGCGCACGCGCGCTTTTACAAGTCCCACCGCGTTAATAATGTTGCAGAATCGCACGCGCACGTGTATATTTACCTGGAAGTCACTCGGTCGCACGTACTACGCCTACGCGTGCAACGCCGAGAACGATATTTACGCATTCCTGACCCCACGCTTCGGGCTATACATAGCCGCACGCCGTCGCGGTTACAAACTACGCGGACCACCTGATCCGGTTTTTCTGACCGCGAGAATCCACGGCGCGTTTATTGACGCGTTTCCTGGACGCGCTGTTACATTAAACAATATACATACCGTGCTTCTCTTTTTTTTCATGACCATAAAACATAAAATTGCAAATATGTAATCTTTGCAAAGAACGTAGCGTTGTTTTTTTTTTTTTTTTTAACTGTTTGTCAGATGAAACGACCGATGTGTGATGAAAGCACTTTATATCTGATCAATGTTGTTAACGTTGATTGATAAAAAACCCGTAACACAAGGCGAGGTGTCTCTCTCTCTCTCTCTCTCTATATATATATATATATATATATATATATATGATAAAATTAACGAATCGACGGACAATGTCATCACTCAAGAGCATTACTCGCAACGGAATAAAATTAGAAAGTCGTAAACTTTGCGGTTTTTCTGAGATCTGCTTTTTTTTCGTGCACAATGCGTCGATAAAAATTGTCGTTGGAATTTTTAGTGGCGGAGCACCAAAGGAAGCTGGTCGCGGAGCAACTGGCTAGAAAGGAAAGACTCGCCAGGGAGTTAAAGGCTGAGAAGGGACGACTCGAAGCGATAAAGAAGGAAGTGCAGGCGCTTTCTCGACCAAAAAATCTTTATTGTCCAGAAGTACGTCTTATAATCGCGAAGAAACACAATATCCTGCTCCTAAATATGTATATATCTCATTGCATAATTTTACAGGAACAAAGAAAAAAGCTCAAAAGTGAAATATACATGCTGCAAGTTGAGTGCGAGAGGCTTGCCGTTGAGGTGGATCAGTGGTCGGACCGACCAGGTATCTTTTTCTAGATATTTTAGTTTTTTAAGTAATTTATTTTCCGCTTGTGATGTTATAAAGTATTAGTAGCCAGTTGAAGCAGCCGTCGTGCTTTTAGTACCACTGGGCGAGACCAACGAGGAATTTTATCAGGGCATTTATACCGAACAATCGTTGTCAACAAGACCGCTGAATCCGCAACCACCACCCTTGCCGAATCGGCCGCCAGCTTGGCGAACGGATCAGCCAACAACGAGCGACAACAATCAGGAGGAGCGCGACGGGCCGTCGTGGGTCTGTAGCATGTGCACTTTCGACAATCATCCGTTGATGAACAAGTGCGAAGAATGTGACATGCCGAGACTGTTGAATTCTGGCGGCACAGGTACAACCGGATCGTCAGCACCTATACCGTCGATCTTGCCGTCGTCTTCGACAACGATGGCGGCACCGGTGTTGAATTGTGTTTCGAATCTTCTTCCGTCGTGAATGCAGCGTGAACTTTTTTCCAGTAATCTGGAATATAACTGCTCGTGCCTGACTGCATGCTATAACTGACTTGTGATATCGCGGGAAATGCTTGTGACAATTACAATTTAATGATTCGTGACTTTAATCAATTGGATATTTGATGTCACTTTGATGCAATGCTATGAATACGATATTTTGCTCTATTTATATCGCTAAGAAACCTTTAACAGAGCGTGTGAGAGTGTTAAACTGTCATAGAAAATAATGTACTTAATTATGATTATAATCACATTGTTAGCATAATAACTGAAAACAGAGCTTGGAAAGTTTTGTTTTCACACTTGTTGAAAATGCGTGTGCAATTGTTGATTTTAATATATCACATAACACATTAATGTTCTGTTTCTGTGTTATAGTTTGTTCATATATATGTACGTTACAATGCTCGTAAAATTTTTGATAACGCTTATTTCACAAAAATTGTAATCGAAGGTAAGAAAAGGAATATTTTGTTTTATAAGAATTATAATTTTTAAATTAATAATAATTTGCTTAATTTTTCAACAATGTATTTGTTTCTTTCTTCTTCAGGAGAAACACAAGATATACATATACGAGTAACGCATCATCATAATTTTTCGCCAAGACGTGAGTATACTTTATGATGTTTATTTATATGAGATTATTGTGCACATTGTGCACAGATCAAGAAATTACTTGATATTGTATTGTTGATTATGAAAGCACATTATTTTTTCAGATACAGTACACAGTTGGGTTGTATGACGTGAACTGAACTAGAAATTTTTAAAGAGAACTGTACATATATACACACATACACACGCATATATATAATTTAAATTAAATAAAGAAAGATTGTGTTGTAGAGATTATAAGCAACTGTAATGAAACACATTAATGTAACAATCTACTTTTTTATTTACGATTGGTGCGCCTGATTAGAATCGTTAAAACTAGGTCGCTGCGAAGTCTGTGTTTTTTTAGTAAACACCGTGTCTAATCAGATTTTCTACCGCGATTGTATCTTTTTCCAAAGAAATTTCGACATTTAATTTCATATACAACAACAACAACAACAATAAATGCATAATTGATAATAGTTTCATGAAAGATATATTTGATTAAATGCTACAGAAAATTTACTTCAAATTTACTTGTATAATAATTAATAACGTATAATACAAAAATATTTTTAATAAGTACAACAACATTCCTCCATTATATAGCCGTACCTCTTTCCAAGTTTAGCTTCGTTTCACGAGTATATTCGCCGTAGAATCTCTCTAATTTCTGGTTAAACCTAGCATTACGCTCGTTAATGTAGTCGATATCGGCGTCGTCATTATGCATTCTGCGTCTGCTGTATTTCTCTCTCTTTGCAATTCTATAGACAGAAGGTAAGTATATCGTGAGTCATTGAAAATTACCACAATTGTGTCACAAGTTTTAACATAACGTACTGTTTCTCCAGATCTGTAACCATTTTGTCTATCGCATCCTTTTTGTCTTCATGCAAGCCGTGAAGAATTGTGTTTCGGTCTCCGTAAAAGGCAGGTCCCAATTTCTGTTTTGCTTCTTCGTACGCTTCTATATTTGGTTTAATGTTCTTCACTAAACGGTTGTATGAACGTATCGCTGCTTGTTCGTAATCAGAAAAACCCGGATCTGGATTTTGTTTGCTTTTCTTTTTTCTAGCTATTCTTTCCGCTTCTGTGGCGTCAATGTTCAGTACCTTCTTCCGATCATAATCTTCACCCTGAACAAAACACAAGTTAAATAATAAGTAATTTAGTGCATTTAAATTTTACAAAGTGTAGGGTAATGAATCTTTATACCTTGGCTTCTGCTTCTTTTCTAGCAACTTCATCTTGCATTATCCACTCAGCCTGTCTTTTGCGAGATTCCCAATTGGAAGGCAATTTATTCCTCTTATCTTCCTCCACGACTTCTTTATGATTTTGCATTCTGGCCTCATTCTGTGAGAGCACAATATAGAATGTGTTTTTTTTTGATTGCTCAAATTTCGAAACAATAAAATTATAATACTTTACAAAAAATGTTTCTCACAAGTTAGCTTAGGGTTAGGTTAGGTTAAGTTAAGTACAAAACTGCTTACTCTTTTAACATGAAGATCTCTGAGTCGTTTCATTCTTTCTTCATATTTTGTCTTGATGGATTGCGCGGACGACGTGCTCGATGCAACGTCATCCATTTTCAGTAAAATGTTTTCAATAAATTTATGATCACACTGAGTGCTTTCCAGCTACTTACACAAACAACACAGTATGTATTTACTAGTGTGAGTGAGACACACTGGGTGCTTTCCAGCTACGTACACAGGCGACACTGTGTAACACAGTGTCCATTAGTGTGAGAAAGAGGATATCAGTGTGTCTCACTCACTTGGAAAGTACCCACTGATATGCTCTTACTGACACTAATGGACACAATGTTACACAGTGTCGCCTGTGTATGTACGTAGCTGGAAAACACTCCTATGTCACATAATCGACTATTATAGCAAAGACTCGAACCACTTGTGGTTTGAATCTTTGCTAAACGAACTATTTTAGTGAAGACTAGAACCACTTAAAAAGCGATATTTTA
>QVNW01000555.1:0-74848 GCA_014825475.1 Pseudomyrmex flavicornis
CCGATCTAGATGTGAACCTAACCGGTCAAAATGTTATCCTAACCGACCATGATGTGAACCTAACCGACCAATATTTTGACTGATTAGGTGAGGATTGTGTTTACATCGAGGTCGGTTAGGTTAAGTTAGTATAGAGAACGCGGATATATCCGGTATGTTTATTTTTGATACAAAATTTGCATCTGCACGAAAATGTGAAATAAGAACTCGGTTGAGTGGGTAATAATATTTACCGCGAAGTTCAATTGCAGGGATTATCGCGAAAAAGAATACGCGTGCACACATAACATTATTTACCCTGAAACTTCGAAGTTGCGAAGCTTACGCAAGTTTATACGTTACACATAACCAGTAATAGGTAGTGCCTGCAAACCTATCCAATGCAATATTGCGACGAGATCGGTTGTTGGCGAATAGTGCGGCAACCGCCTTCTATTTTGAGCATAATAGAGTATATATATTGTATGCGATGATAAACAAGCGCGTGAATGTAAAATAACGTACAACACATACATCTTCCTCACAATATCGAATTATGTTGCTAATAAAGATGCATGCAAGGCGCGTTAAGATATAGTGGCGATAAATCATATTAAAACTAATTATATGTACGTCTACAGAAATTTTCTTTTTTTTTTCCACAGGCAGAAAATCAATATTCAATTTTTTCATGATTAATATGTCAATATGAAATTTTATTAATAAACTGAATAGTAAAAAGCTTACTCGAAGCTGATTGAAACAGCTGTCGCAACGTTCGTTCCTGTCGCATCGTTATGAAAATGCGGTTACCCGACGCACGATCGCGTGCGGGATAAACGTTTCAGTTCACACACACCACAGGAATTTTAAAGTTACACTTTGCAAAGCACGTACGACAGGATATGCGAGATACAAACACACGCGCTTAGCGATATTACATTCGTCGCGGCGTTGCAACAGGATAATATGTAACCACGGCTCTATCTACTTGCGGTGCAATACGACATGCTTGTGCGGTCGCAACAAATATACCGGCCGTTAATGCACGCGAGCGAAATAGTGTCAACAATTAAAACCGAGCTCTCTCGAGCTATTAAATAATCCCACGCGGAAACGCCCGAAAAACAATCGCTCGTCGAAATTAACGATAACCGGTAATTAAATATTGCCCTTTCGCCACGAGTCAGCGTTAAATATCGCGTGTACCTATATAACGGAAAACAACAATGCGAGAGCGCGTGAAATTTTGCGAGTGCACAGTTTTACACCTTCGGCTGTTCGCGTCGTGACAACTTTTGCGCGCAAATTTACGAGAGATAATTGCAAATGAACGTAATTGGATTCCGTTTGATTTATCGTCATCGGAAAAGTCGTCTCTCGTAATTTACCGCGAATAACATCACGAATTTATTAACGGGCCGTTGGTCTCTGCGTCGTAACATCATAAGAATTTTACATTCATGCGGACGGTTTGCGCGGGACAGAACAGCAAGAGAACGTGTGTGTGTGTGTGTGTTGTATGTTG
Organism: Pseudomyrmex flavicornis; assembly: GCA_014825475.1. Classification (NCBI taxonomy): domain Eukaryota; kingdom Metazoa; phylum Arthropoda; class Insecta; order Hymenoptera; family Formicidae; genus Pseudomyrmex; species Pseudomyrmex flavicornis. Next base: position 1,508 of record QVNW01000555.1, read on the forward strand.
TGTGTGTGTGTTGCGCCGACTTCGCGGACATTCCATGCATTACCGTATCTCGGTGCATCCACTTCCGGTGCAACACCGTGCGGTCGCGGCGACCGCAGCTTGCGAGTGTTAAGCGTCGCATAAACAACGCGGGTGCACATGCAATATGACGACACGCACACGTCAGCACTGTTTGCGACGTAATACGATACGCTTGAACGCGTTCGCTCAGGTAATATTACGAAGCCGAGTAAAGAAAGCGTTACGTTATATATTTGAAAAAAGTATGAAGAAACTTTACGGAAATAAGTTAAAATCTTTTTTAAGTTTCAAGATTTAACCTAAATTTTATTTATTATTTTTTTTCATAATATGTAAATATATTCTGTGAATATAAGCGTGTGAACTATATCATCACTATATTATCACAATTGCGAACGGAGTAATAATATGCGCAATCGCGCTTTTATAAAAATTATTTTTGATACTGTATTTTTATTATTACTCGTATGTTATACATATAGTTTACAATTTAGACACTATTATATTAATCCCGCGATTATTATGTTGCAAAGTTTACATATTACTGTTTATTCAAAACGCGCATACAAAGTGAGTGACTCGATATAATTAATACCCAAGCAATTCATATATGCATTACGGACAAATTATTTATATTTTATTCACGGGATGAGTTCGTCCGAATTACTCATAGCGGATTTATTATAATGATCATATAATGAGCGAGCTGGGTTTCATCAAAATGATTACGTCTGCAAAATCCGCGGGGAGTTTTGTGTATGCAGAAAATTCCTAATTAAATCCGCGTATATTTTCATATTATCTCATCACTCTTATTTACTTGTTTCCTTAATTATTGAAAGACGTATAATTAATACGGAAGATTATTAATTCATTTTTTTTTCTAATTTATCTCAAAAAAACGCACGAGAGCTTTTTCTCTATTTAAAAAACAATAAATTTGCAATATTTACCGCACCGACAACTCCATTGGGCTGTCAGGAAAGAATAGTGATGTGTTGCGATTTACGAGGCTTCGGCGATGCGCCGGCGGCCGGCGAGTGAACACCATCAAAAATTCATTCTGCAAATTAAAGCCGGTTGCCGTTGAAAGCAGACGCAGCAACGCGGAAGAAACGTTCTTCTGGTCTGGGAATGGCAAGACACACAGACAGAACACGGCGAAAAGAGAGAGAAAGAGGAAGAGGACACAAAAAATGGAATTTCTAGGATGAAATTAGTCGAGCAGTGAGCAAACCGTCGGTGCATATATGCCAATTACGCGCAGCCGCCGAACATACGGCTTCGGGGTAGCTTTATGTAGAATTTCGGACGCGCACTCAGATGTGTCTAATGCGCACATTCCACTTTATTGAAAGAGAAAAATCGCACGTGCGCTCAGATAATTATCTCGCATTATACGGTGACATTTGAATGCTGCCAATCACAATTTTGTTTTAGCATCGTAAAATACTATCGTAAGAAGAAACGACAATGTTCAAATAGATTTCGAGTAATAGCAGTGTGTAAGAAAAAAGTAGCAAAAACTTGATACAAGTTTTACTTACAAATAAGATAACATTTTTAATACCCACTCTCGTATCAGATTTTTGTGTTGGCAGACAAAGCAATATATATATATATAGATAAACTTATTCACACACAGCCACATACTATACACGGATCACGTGTCTCTATACTCTTAGAACACGCTAGAGTTTTTTTTTCTATACGTGCGCGTCTATGCTGACGCGAATTTTCTGCACGAAATTCGCGCATGCAAGCGTAGCCGCGGATATTAACGAGCTCGAGCACGCCCGCGGCGTGACATGTAACACAATGTGTCGCGTATATGTGATAGAAGAGTTTCGTGCTGTACAACGCTAACAATAAGAAGAGCAAGTGTAATGTCACGTCGTCACACTGTAATAATCTCGTCTATTGGTTTGGCTCGGACGAAATTTCCTTACCGCGTCGTGCCGTATCTCGATCGAAAGGTAACAGGAAAATTACGTTTTTGCAAGAGACGTCACTTTGTCGTGAAAGAAATCGCAATTTTTCGTTTTAATATCGCGGTTTCAACATTACAAGTGTAATTTTAATATCAATCAAGAGATAGTTTATAAAGCTGCTTCCGTTATATTGTTCATACAATATTTCATTTTAGAAATTATTTCACAAACGTTCGAGAGAGACCATAAACGAGAGAGCGCTGATTTTCACTTTGATACCTCTCTCTCTCTCTCTCTCACTCTCTTACGGTGAATTCAGCACGCATAAACGCGCCCAATTACGCGCAGCTCGCGAGAATAACGTAGGTAGAACGGCGTTATGCGCGCTGTCGCAATATCACGCGCGAGTTGCGCACGCATGAATGGTAGCGTTAAGTGCGTCCGTAGGTGTAATGTAATCACGAAATTGCGTTCTCCACGGTGGATAGTAAGCTCGGGACTCGCAAGAGTTCCAGAGAATCTCAACGCGCGAAATTATCCATTCCACAGTTATAATTTCATGGGTCGGTTCGTGACAATGATTCGTGTTACATATAACGTAACGTCGCAAAAAACAAAGGATAATGCGATACGCTCTTTTCCCGAAATAATTTTATCATTTTGCGAACGCAATTACCTCGCAAATATATTTTTCATAATTCGCACTTGTATGTATACACAGGGTGTCTGAAAAATTTTGAGTCGAAGTAGATTGAGTCAATCTGAACAGAAAAGTTATTTGCCATTTTGCAAAATTCGCAATATTTATTAATTAATTAATAAATGTGATCCAATTAGAGCGTTGAAAGCGAGGATTTTGTAGGGGTGATATGATTTTCAGTTGTAAAGAAAAATGGCTTGCTTCGCGCAATCTTCTAACAGCAAGAGGCGAGGCAAACAAGCGAACGGCGTGTGACAGCTTCTTGCGATCAACTGATTTTCACAGAAGTACAACTAAACATCATACACGTCTACAGAGACCATTACTTCCTACGCGCTCACATTAATTAATTAATAACTCGCAATAAATATTGCGAATGTCGCAAAATGATACATGACTTTTTTATTCATTATATTTATTGTTATTGACTTAATCTTCACATTTTAGCCGTGTCAAAATTTTTCAAACATCCTACATATCTACATACAAGTGCAAATTGTAAAAAATAAAATTTGCAATGTAAAATAATAAAATTTCAATTAATATAATAAAAAATATAGGTGTATATATATACAATATATTATATAATAAATATAAGTGCGCGTGTGTGTGGTGTCGCTTCATACTCACACATAAAAATGTCACGGATTAAATAAACTGACAATCTAGACGAAACGGCATTGTGTTTGTTATCAATTGTCTACAAATGCGATAACATTGTTTACATGCGCGCTATGTAAACCGGTAAGAGCGACGGCATTAAAGTGATTTTCAATATAGGTAATACCTTTAATGCGCGTTTCAATGTGTAACTTGATTTCGTTATTCCCTGCGCAAATCCCGCGCAACGAACCGGCCGTGGTGGTATCGGCGCGGCGTGTGTAGTTCGATTTTCATGACACTTCATTAATTACCGAAGCGCGTCTACCGTGTAATTTAATTAATGTCTGCCAATGTCACGCGAATCGGGAGAACGGAACGTCGCGCAGTAAATACTTTTCGCTGTCGGGTTTTTCAGATGTTACATTACATTAATTGAAACTTGCCAACGACGCTTGTAATGCCTCCGCGATCTTGCGAGCCCGTAATTTTTACAAGTGCACTCTTTCTCTCATTGCAGTTACATCATTAAATCTCTTTTCTCCGATGTTGCTTTCGCATTTAGTTTCGTTTCCTTGCCCCACACTTTCCGAACGATGTGCAACGCTTTTTTACTTCACTCTACAGAGATTTACGCTAACTTTAATTAAATAGGATTTTAATTCATGCGACAGTTACCTCACTATATATCAAATGATTTAAACAGAAAATGTTTGTCCCCGGAAAATGTCGTTAAAAAAATAAAGATTCTTTTAATTCATCAGAAATAAATATGTCACCTCTTTCGCACTGTGACCCGATCAGCTAAATGACCGACATTCACGATCTAGATAAGCAGTGCTTAATCTCTCCTTTTCACGCGCGTTATCTGATGCCTCAAAAAAAGATACGCAAACCAATGATGGCTCGTCGACAAGAAAAGCTCCCTGTAACACACGGTAACAACCAATAGCATGCGTTAAGGGCAACGACTTGCGGCCTGGTAAAACGGGCGCAGGTAGTAAGGTAGGTAGATGACTGAGGAAAGTACAAAAGCTTTCAGCCCCCTTTCCGTTCTACGTTCCTTCCATTTTACGTACACACGTGCATTCTGCGCGCGAGCAAGCCATCTCGAACAAACGGGGAATCCGCCCTAACTTTATGCGGCTCTTATTAAATTCCAGCCAACGAGAATCGCTAAAGACGACACGCGAGGAGGCATCGTTATTTTACGCTCGCTATACGCCATCTTTCACGCGAAAAGATTCGACCATGCGTCGCGTCGCGGCGCGTCACGTCGACACGAACTCATCGGATGTTAATTGATGCGAGAACAAAGTATAATGTGTTGATTTTCTTAACGACGAAAGAGGGAGAGCGATATTATTGTACAACACGCGTGATAATATAAAATCAGTGGTGATAGATACGATAGTAGCGCAGCGTTTTGATAAAAAAAATAAAAATAATTTTAAAAAATCAATATTACGCGGGAAAAATATATCATATTTTGTTGTCAGGAATAACCTGTTGAACGCACTTGAAGCGCAAGTTGTTGTTTACTGTTTTTGTTACTGTTTTTCGCGAAAACGCTTCCGTGTGCTCTCAAAACAATGTGAGAGCATCGTTGATACGTAAAAAAAAAAGATATCCAAAAAAAGAGATGATAATTTTGATGCAAATAAAATATAAAAACGCATTTTGATAAACTGAATCGAAAAATATTCTCTAATGTTATTAAAATAATTTACTCGTCGTGAATATGCCGAGAGATTCTCTTGTGCGCGATTAGACTTGCGAAGTCGGAAAAAAATTCGAAAATCCAGATTTGGGAGCGCTGATAAGAAAAACTGCCGTCTCACTGTCGACAAAAGTCCCCGCTATTTGCGAACCGTAGACTAAAAAACGAGAGAGAGAGAGAGAGAGAGAGAGAGAGAAAGAGAAAAAAAAATGGAAAAAGCAGAAAAGGAACAAGAAGAAGCGAAAAAGGGCGTGAGAAAGAGAGGAAAAAATCGCTGCCTCAGGATTTTCGCGATGTAGTTGGAATAATTTTGACGTTTGCATGGATGAGAGTGGCGCCTACTCGCCGCCTTCAACCCTCTCTCTCTTTCTCTCGCTGCAAGTTCCTTTTTTTTTTCGCGGTGTGACTTCGCGAGGTGTATACCACACGTCGACTGTCGTTCCTTAAAATGCGCGCGAATGCAAAAGTTAAGTCTGAATAATGAATCCGTACGACAGGCGAGAACGAGATACCTCGTAGATTCGTCGCGAATTCTTTAGAGGCTGATCCTCCGCGAGATGTTCCTGCAAGTTGCTTGGTCGTTACCGGAATACCGGTAAACCCTCTTCCATCGCGGAAAGAGGATTCGAATGAACATCTGGCGTGGAACACATGTGCCGACTTCGAAGTACTAGTCGAAGAATATATATGGGGCGCATTCTAGAGGTAGAAACTGAGGTTTTCTCGCTGCGAAAAAGTTTACGATCCCCGTGCGTTTAGTGGAATCTGTGCTACGCGAATGAATTATGGAAAGTACGCGGGAAAGAGCACTAACTGCAATCAATTTTCAAAAAATTTCTTGTATTTTTCGAAAAATTATCGTAAAAGTAAAAACTAAACAAGTTTTAAAATCAACAATCTGACGAATTTCGGAAATTTAAAGTTCTGAAAGCGCTACGCGCGCGAAATTTTCTGTGCGCCGAGAATATTTATTTAATTTATGACGTGGACGAGTTCGCATAAAATTAAATATGCATCTTTCCGGCTTAATTAAACGACGAGGAAGATGAAATCATTGAAACAGCAACGGCGCGAAATACTAGTTTCATACGATTAATCATAATGAGATTGAATAATGGATACGAATAGCGGGAATGAGATACCGCGTACATTTGGCAGCCGCAAATCCTTCGAGGCTGATCTCTAGATGTTCCTTTGCAAAGTAGTTGTTTGGTTGCACGGCGGTTTACCTTCTACGGCACATGCAGCGGCTTATTTAGACGCTAGTAGATCTTCTCGCCAGTCGTAAGTCACGCAATAATAAACTCGCAGAGTTGGAATACAACGTTATGTGGGAAAGAGACAAAATAAATAATTTATAACATACAAGAGAGACGAGCAACCATATCAATAAATTTTTACATTTAACTAAGTGATAAGTTATTAAATCATTTCAATGTATAAATATCTACCTACATGTTCTTCGTGTTAAATAATATTCCATTAAAATCGTCGTTTTTCAACTGCGTTGAAAGAAATCGCGTCAAAAGCGCAGTACGTAAAGTGTAAAAATGCATTTTTAACGTTCACTTTGCATTCTTCAATAGATCCAAGAAATTAAAATTAAATTAAACCTTTCGTACGTGCGAAAAAACAAAGCAGAACTTGCTACATTCGCTCGCGACATGCGCGAATAAATATAAGGAAAAAACCAGACAGTTTGTAATTAACGTTATAGTTAATATCGCGAATGTTTTGCTGCAAATGTCCTGGTAGAACTTTCCGCTAGAGAAATTACGTGCGATGAAAGAATTGCGAAAAAATGAGACTCAGCACGATTATAGAGAGGGAGAGAAAGAGAGATAGAGAACGCGAGAGAGAACGTGCACTCGGTCGCGGGAGCACAGCCGGTGAATCCTCTCGCTGTGTCTCTATTGGCCGTTCACGGTATAAGCCTGCTTCGTGACGGCGCCCATGTAATTTCGCATGTATGTAAAATCCAAGGGAAAATACATAGGCAAGCGGCTCGGTGTAATTAAACTATCGTGCCGTGTTCGCGCAGAACGCAACGGATGCAAAGAATATACAATGACCATAATGGTATCGTATATTAAGCCGCGTAACGCAACTCTTCATTAGAGAAGGTCATGTACATATATATATATTTCTTCAATAACATAACGAGAACATCGCGGAACTACAAAACATGTCACAATACGATAACTAGAGAATATTTCACGATAATGGACAAGTATTCAGTTTTGTTACATTATGTGTTTTGAAAAGTAACTTTGATAAATTATCTTACGAATATTTTTTGAGTTATATTTTCTGAATTAATATTTACGTTATTATTAATTGTTTTTGTGTAATTAATGTAAGTAATAAAAAAATTATATATAAATTGTACAATAGGAAGTGCGACGAAAGTTTCACAGCACGTTCTTCGAGGCGAAAAACGATTGAATTATCCTCTACGATATTTATTCGGTTAACTTGAACATTGGCGGATTTTAAGTCAACACGATATAGCAAGTTCTCGATTCGAGAGTTATAAATCGATAGTGTTGCAGTAACACTCGCGAACAACTGCAAGAGTCCAACAAATCCAGTCGAAACGAGGAAATATATCTCGAACGCGACGCGATTGAGATTCTTCTCACAATTGTCAATTCTACGTCGGACCAGTATAAGGCTGCGATAAATCTCGAAACCGCGTCATTCGATAGGGATAAAACGGCGCGCCGACCTTGTGATTGGCAGTCTGCGGACCGTAAACTGGCTACATGGGTTTGTTTGTCGAGAGATACATACATACCGCAGCAAGTTGGAAAATACGTTTATTATTGCCGCAAAGGCAAATGCAATCGCCGCAAAAAGCAATATATATATATATTTTTTTTTTTCGCGAAAATTTATTGAAGTTTTCCGCTGTGTGATTACGCGAACATACAGAGTATCGCAGTTAAAAATGTTTTAAAGGAAACAAAACGAATTTCTGCGGCTATTTTGAGAAATCAATATCAGTTCTTTCGGTTTCCTCACAGACTAGATTTTTTTGAACGAAGTTTTGGTTTCAATTGCGAAAAACAATCGAAATGTTTTTTCAAAAACGATATTTTCATTGCAAAATCATATATAGAGGAACACGCGCTTGCTGAGTCACAGCAATTTCAACTTCTACGGATTTGAATGTTTGACTGGTAAGATAAGAGCATTCGAGCATTCAAGAATCGAAGTGACGGTTGAAGATAGAAGAAATCGAAACGCATCGTACTGCAATCATCCGACCATCAATTTCGATATTACAGTCCGTCAGAGTATTTGCAAATAAAACGGATGTTTCATCCGGAGGAGGTTTAAAATATGGCCGTCCTTAGGGAACGGAAACGCTCGGTGTATTTGCGCGACTCCGTGTGAAATGGCTTTCCAGCGGGCACCGGCGTAAAAGCCAGTCGGTCCAGAATTTTCGAGAACAACTGCAGCTGTGAAAAAGCAAGTGCAGTGCTGCACAACCCTTGCTATATTGCCAGCGTGTCGTGACTACCTCTTTTTCTCTCTTTGTCGTTCCTCTCTCGCAAAAATTTCTCTGGCCCAGTTCTCTCTCGCATTTGTTCTCTGAAAAATTGTCCACTACAATCGCATCCCCGTTATAATTTCGACCTTCAAGTAAACTGCATCTAATTGCGTCTAAAAGACCTATCTACCGACTGATATAATATTTTTATATATACTCGATCATACAATTTATAAGAAGTCATAAAATCTTCAAACACGTGTAATTTTACTTTCGATTACGATACGACAAATACGCGCATTCGAAGGATGTCGCGACGTAACACGCGTTTATGGCACGGAGCAAATAATTCGAAACGCACAATGCGGAGGGGATGCTGTGCGCGCGTGTATGCATTCTTATCGCTCGGTGAATGATTCGGACGGGATGAAAACGCGGCGCGGAGAAACGCGCGGAAGACGGGAGAGTCTTGTTGACGCAACTGACGAAACGAGACGCGCCAAGCATTGTCAAGCGCCGAAATGCGCGTTTGTGCATCTCTTCCCCGTCTCTTCCCATCGACATGCGCGCTTCTTCATGCAAACACACACAGAAATGGGCTCTTACCCTCGGCAAAGAGCGAATGCGTATTGACTCGCGACATTTCTGAAGACCAGATTTCACACATGGAGCATTCTCATACACTCCGCGAGGGTGCAAACGTATGTGCCGGTGAATCGAAAGCGCCGTTTCGATTGGTTTCCTCTATTCGTCGCCGCGATATTAAGATATATGCTCTGTGTAAAGCCGTTTTTCGCGGATTCATGAAGAGCGTTCGCGAACTTCAAAAGTCGCGACGACTTGCTGAACGAGGAATGTAAATGAGTATCACGCGAGTTTTTCGTTTGCACTCGTTATATTTCGGATTTAGGGATTGATCGGAACGTGTTCGCTCGGCAAGACGCTAACTCGATACGTTTGACAGCAAGTTATAAGATTGCCGTCTCTTTCTGTTTCAATCTTGAAATCCATCTGACTGTATTAATTTCCTTGCAGCGGAGATTACTGCGATCAGTTTTTTCTACTTACGCAAGATGAAAATAAAAAATGCGTGGTTTACGCTCAAAAACGGTTGCGGATTCTTCAGTAAAGCGGAAAATGATTTATATGCATGCGAGGTTAACACGGCATGAAGAGAGTTCTCCGCGCTCGTTATGCAAGCTGAGCTGCGTTTTAAATGGGTAGTTTTTAAAAATTATTAAAAATACCCGGACTAAAGATTGCAAAGGGGTGGTTGGAGATTTCTCGTCTTTGTTTTTTTTTTTTTTTTGCGCTTCCCTTTCTCCGGCTGCTCTTTCGCTTCTTTCACTTTTGCCGCGTTAATGTAATCCGAGCTCGCCACGGCGGCGATAAAAGAAACACTTGATGAGACTTTGAAATCAACGTGAAAAAAAGGGCATCACAAAGTACAGAAGGTAAAATAATTAATAATTAATAAGCAATTAATTCTAAATTCTCTTACAATAAAATCGATTCTTTAGATATAACAAGATATGAGAAATCAAAATGCAGCCATTATGTTAAATGTTTTGTCACACTGTATTTTCTTTAAATTTAAATTTTAGCGCTATTATTATTTGATTATTTTAAATTTTAGCGTATTAAGTTTTAGATTGACCTAAAACTTCAACGAACAAAATTCGTAAATTTTTCTTTCTTCTTTTTCACGCGGCCTTTAGTGCTTGATTATGCGAGAACTGCATCTTGTGTCTACTTTTTTTTCTCGCGCACTAACAGCTAGAGTTGCTATTACGTGGCGTCTCAGTGTTTGGCGGAAAAGTGGACCGCCAAAGAAGTACACGCGACGCTTCACGCTCGGTTCTCCTCGTGTTTTAATTTGTCGCGCAACAGCCTGTATAGCCTCGACTCGAGTAGTTTTTCGTGGCACGTGGCTGCATCGTGAGAGAAAACGCGCGCGAATACATGCCGTGAACACGCGAAAGAAACCTCGAAATGAACGCGATATTGCGAGCGTGTAAAAGAAAACCGCCGTTTTCAAAAGCGCTCGCTTTTTCGATTTATTTTTCTCGTTTTGTGCGAGCGACTTAAATATTATGCGTGCAAAAATCGTTATGTTAACTTTTTAATGTTGAGTGATAATGACGTAGCAATCAAGCGAAACGTTAAACAAGCAAATAGGGGCAAAAGTACGCGTTTTGTACAAACTTCCAGGTGGATAGTTGTCTCGGATATCTGTTGGAAACTTCGTGACAAGTGTTCCGCAGACAACATGTTTCTCTGTGTCGTTTGGGAGTCGGACATTGTTTGACAGTCTAGCACTTACTTGTCGGGAAGAAGCACTGCCGTGAAGTTGATGGCGATGGAGATCCGCCGGCTAGAAGTGATCAGATACCGGCAACGAATGTTTGGCGGATACAGTCCGGGATATCCGGGACTAGCCAGGACGCATCCGTCGTGGCAATCCGTGTCCTCGTACACCGAATCGCATTCTGCAAACAAGAAAACATCGAGAAGACATACAATGGTGATTCGGAGCTTCTATTCATCTCTATCATAATTTTTATATTAAAATATATATAAGTGATTATGTCTCTTTAAAAAAAAACATTTAGATATCTACATCAAAGATAAAAACGTGAAGAGAAGTTTTATCTATTTTTTTTAGAATATTTTTATTCATTATTTTCATGAATGCACTTTAAGAATCAATTTTCAATGTTAATGAGAAATGTTTTTATAAAAACTTAAGTTTTAAATGTTGATTCGGTATACATATTTTGTCGGAGAAGTGTTTTCTTTTTTTTTTTTTTTTTTACACTCATTAAGATGAATAATCGATGCTCGATAATACGTCGAATGCTTGCCAGTTAAAACGACAATTTGCTTCAATTTTCTGCCATTGGACAGACGGGTTCCGTCGAGCGCGAAAAAATTGCGGAAGACCAAAATTAATTAATACGTCTAGCGGCTTCGTGAAAAATTTCCGAAAGTGGAAAACGAACGCGTCAACAGCAAACACGCGCCGACCAATTAGAACGGGTTAACGAGATCCGGCTCGCGTATGATTCTCAATTAATATTTTCGAGACTCGGAACTCGAAATATTGCCAAAGCTATGTGTTATGGATTATTCGACCTGAATTATTAATTTAATCACGGGCCATGAGTTCACAGCGGATGAACAGTTTGCATTTCTACCTGGATGATTATCACTATGCGATATAATATAAACTACGTAACATAAATATATAATTATTTATATAAGTATACATTATAATGGAATATATATATATATATGTATCCACATAAAAGAGCCAATCTTTCGTTCAATGAATAACACTTCTTAAAAAACATCAACATACTAATTACAATATTTAAGTTTCATTAATAATTTATTTACTTTTTATAAATTATAATAAAATACTACGTGTCACAGATGTATAAATGTTACGGCATTAAAGCAAACGTTCCTCCGTGATATACATTGATAATTCTGATAATTGGCGTATTGGCGATTCATAGAATTTATTGCAAAATGGAATATCCGTTTATTAACAACATTCCGCATTATGCGAAAATATTGAAGTTCAAAGCTATTTCCCGAAATAGGCAAATCAATGCATCCGGCGCCGATTGTTGTAATGGCCAATGATTGACAATCTGTTACGTGTTTAATTATTCCATTTTCATAACATATGCAAACACACGATTTTCATAAACGCATAATGAACCCTTCGTATTTATTACTGCCAGTTGCATGTGCAAGTACAAAAAAAAAAAAAAAAGACATTAATATCGCAGCGACACTTGAGGTTTGTTTAATAACACACAGAGAACATACTTTTACATCGTGTATTGTTAAAAACAAGATCGCAAAGAGTTTTAACGTGTTATTGTACACACTACGATTCTATTGTTTCGCGTGTTTTTCAGCGGACCGTGTTAAGAAGAACTATATCATTGCTCTTTCTTGTAAACAACAACAGAAAAGAAAGAAAAAACAGACACGCTACCTACTTGATTGTCCGACCGCTTTTCTCTCAACGCTTTTTTTGCTTAGCTTTATAGTCCCGGCGTATGCAATTGTCATAATGAGCGGACTCATTAGGTATGGGAGGCATTTACCTTCGAGCACACGATTTTCTCGATTCATATAACGCCCGTTGCATCTCTCTTCTTTAATCCCCGTGTAAACGTCGTTCTCTCCAGCGCACCAGTTTTACTATAAACCGCCCCGCCCTTTTCGCTTCCAACCTTGAAGCGCAGAATTTTTCTCGCCCTTTATTTTCTCCGCGTTCTCGAGACGCGTTTTTCGCTCAGGAAACGGAACTTTTTTTTTTCTCGCAGCGCGAAAATAAAATTCTTACAATCGGAAAATTAAATTCGTTCGCGTCGAGGTCGAAAAAGCGACGACTAATTATTTGCTAACAAACGCAAACGGAGCGATGCGAGCACACTAATTTCTTCGACACGGCGCGCAATCGGCCGAATGATAATTAGACCGTGCATTTAATGGGCATCAACTGTTTAGCCTTAAAAAAAAAAACTCTCCGAGTTCGTTAATTGTACGTGTAATTGAAAGAGTATCGAGTTTTATTATCTGCGCGTTAGTTTGCTCGAAAAGTTGCCTCGTTAGCGCAACGGACGTGGCTCAAACGGATATACACACCGGTAGCCGTGCTAATGACATCAAAGGAAAAGTTTTGCAACACTCCAATTATATAGTGAATATAACTACAACATAAGTATTATTTATCTCGGTATTATCTCGGTTTTCTTTTATACACAATCTCTAATAACTATAACAATTTTAACAAGAGAATAATTGACACATTGATAGGAAGATAAATTCTGAAAAACGTTCGATTTCTCGAGAACGAAATGAAATTCTCCATTTGAACAATCACACAAAGATCTAAGTAAAAAAGTGAAAAAAAAAAAAACATACGTAACTGTGTATCTTTTTATAGAAAAACATTTACTGCATGCGATTACGTGTTAACGAGAACGCCGATTTTTTCGTATAAACGGGGCGCAATTACCGCGGCGGATGCGCCAACCGGGAGAACTTGCTCGTCGCTTGCGCATTTAAGAGCGCAAAGGTGAACTGCTTTACTACGACAACACAATGAAAGAGGGGAGAAAGTGGGCTCTATGTAAATGCCCGCAGAAGACGCGCGAAGTCTTTCTTTCGTGGCGCACCGTAACGAACCCGAGGCGGAAATGCCGCGAGAGAAAATAAAAAAAATAAAAAAAAACTAGAAGAAATGTTCATTCCTTCTCGCACAATTTCGCGGAGTTTCCGCGATTCGACAAAATTTTTCCACGGGGGCACTCTCTCTTTCTGTCCTCTTTCTTTATTTCCTCTCTATTCACTCGGAGAAACGTGCGGTGGGCGATGAAGAGGGGCTCTTTCGCTTCGACCCGCGAAACATCGCGCACAGACGCGCGCGTTTTTGACGGGAAAGCTGCGAAAATTGCATAGGTGTTTGTACACGGAAAGCGGAGAAGAGGAGAAAAACAGAAAGAAAAAAAAAACAAGCAACGGCGAACTTGTAATAGACGCAATTAACTTTTCGACTAGCGCCGGTCTCTGAATAAGCACAAGCTTTTTACCGGTTAGTTTTATATCGCGTGCAATAATCTAAAAAATTAGTTTTGCGTAATAAATTTCCAACTTTGTGTAATATTCTATTGCTCAAATTTTAAACGCATAAAAATTAATACATCCACGTTTTAATTAACATAATTAACTACAACTGTGAGTAATTCAAGTTTCCATGACATTCACACAATTGTTGAACACTTTATTGTTACAGAGTACGCGTGTGTGTGCGTGTATATCGTAGAAATTCCGCAAAAATATGATACACTGTACATACATTTCCTGCGGTGATTTTGCTTCGATGCAAATGTCATTGACAAAATCATGTGTATTTAAAATAAATAATTATTAATTAAAAATCTCTTTGTCTGACACACTCTTTCTCTCTTTCTCCCTCGTATGCATTAATTATTAGTTTTATAACTGTCTAGCAACATTATACTGATTATTACAAATAATTGTTAAAATAAGTTTAATTATACATAATTCTCTCTCTTAATACAAATATAATAATTCTAGTGAAAATTTATATGCATAATATAAAAAAAATATAAAAGAGAGAAAGAGAGAGCTGGAGAGTTTCAGTGAAATAATCAATCTTAAATGCGCCAGCTAGAAGGAACCACTTCTTTCTCTCTCTCTCGTAAGTACAATTTACGTGACCGTGCGAAAAGAAAGAAAAGAAACAGAATCAAGTGACAGCACAAGCTAGAACAGGTTCGGTTTCTTACTAGCAAATTGACCGCTTTGTCACTCGAGCAACATCCACTTTATCTTCAATTCGTTAAATTTCTTATCTTAATTCGGACATATACGCTCTACTTGTTTTTTAGTTCTTACGTTTTAACTAGACTAAACGTAACGGATGAATAAACGAATAAGAAATAATAAACAAATTAGAATAATTTGTAGTGGACGCACAAAAAATGCACAAAAAAAAAAAATAAATAAATTGTAAAAATCTCTTTCTCATAAATTTATACAGAATTAAAACATCACTTGTATAATATTGCTCGTTCCTTCTTTCGACACATTCAGCACATTCTGGAAATAATATTCCTTTTAAACCGGATAACCTTTCTTTTCGTCGCACACAATAGCTCTCTCTTCTTACATAAATCACCTTGGAACGCGCAGGTTAGTTCTTCCTCGAACGAGAGATAAATTTGAGAGCGGAAGAGCCGACTTCTCTCATCCAGCTAGCTAGCTAGCTAGCGAGCGAGAGAGCGAGCAGGCGGGTTGCGTGAAATGCACGTGTTCGGGAAAACCCAAAGGAAGAAAAAGAAAGAACGGGCGAGAGAAACGGAGCCAGATCGAACAGTAAGACTGCGGATCGTCTTTCCACCCACGATTGATCTGTTTGTCAATCGGGCGGCGCCTTCGTCCGATGCTCTCTTTCTATCCGCGCGCTTTCCTCACCCTTTCTTTCTTCGACGTGCTTTCGTTCTCACCAATGGGACGAGGATTGGAAAGAGAGAGAGAGAAAGAGAGAGAGAGAGAGAGAGAGAGAGAGAGAAAGAGAAAGACAGCCGCAACGTGTGCCAACGCCAAAAAGAACCTCTCTCTCATCCGGAGGACGGAGTGACAGTCACGTCTCCCGATCGTACGTCTCACGCATATGGATCGCCCGCCGCGGCGGTCTCTCTCCTCTCGGGGATAATCGAGAATCGTTGTCGTCTCGTTACACTTTGCTCGTGAAGGAAAGCTTTCGCACCGGAGTTGCATTTTACCGCGCGCCGCACGCCCGCGCCGATCCGTTCTCGCTTCCCTCGCGCGCGCTTTCTTATCGCCACTTTCGACGCGCACCTTTTCAGCCGACGCGACGCATCCCGTTTCAAAAGAAATCGCTGATTGCCCGTTACGGCGGCTGCTCAGCATTCACGAAACACGTTTGTCATACGATCGCTCGAAGGCGCGAAAATGTTTTCAAAAGAAAAATAAACTCATGGTGTAATTACAGCGGAGAAATTATAAAAAAATACACAGCATGTCTAAAACTTTTTGACACAACCGTAATGTGAAAATAAATTGGGTCATTTAAAACAGAAAGGTACGTACCATTTTGCAATATTCACAATATTTATTAAGTTATTAATTTAATTAATTTTAAGTTATTAATTTTAATTAATATAAGCCAATGAGAGAGTGCGTGGGAAGCAATGCTCCGGACTCTGTAGGCGTGTATAAAAAAAACACCATATGATTTTCAAAAAATCAATAAATTAATATATCAGCTGATAGCTGGAAAGTCGCTGTGTCACTCCGTCTCTCGTTGCTAGAAGACTGTACTGAAATAAGTAATCTTTCTCTACAACTGAAAACATTATACGTACGTACATCACGTGAACGTTAAGTCATAAAAGTCAGGTGACGAACGTAAAATAGGTGAATGTTTTAAACGTGATAAGAAATGAAATGAAACGAAAGCGCTACCTGCGTTTTATTTCCTCGTGAGTTTGGCGCACTGGTTTGTTCGCGAATACTGCGTACATTCCGGTTGACGGCAGGTCAAAGAACTCGGTTATGTCACTACACAACGCATTACTGGGACGCGGAAGTTCAAGGCACATATACACAAAACTTTTCTCATAACAGCGTTGCGTGCAATTTTTTTAAAAGGGCTTTTCAATTTTCTCACTATCTACGATATCTCGTATATATGTACGACGGCGACCACCAAATCGTACGATCGAATGACAGTCAATAACTGTAAATAATAAAGAGCCGACGGGAGCGAACCAAAATTTATTCAATATAATACACATATGAGAAAAATTCTTTAAAAAATGAATAATACAATAAATTTAAATTCTGACCCGTTTACTTAATTGACTTTCTAATGTTATTTGCTATGGAAATGACATTTTGCAAATAACATTCTAATATCCTGTCCCAATCTTTTTTTTTTTTTTTATCGGAATTTGCCATTTAAAAAAAAAAGAAGCCATGACCACATTACGAGAATTAGAAAGTGTGGTATTTAAAGATGGAAATCTTTGTCTCAATGGCGCCAACGTCCTGGTTTTAGACCGTTAACACTTTTCGATCACGAGTGGCTAAATGGCTTCGAATCCCAAACGAGGATTCGTCGTTCTCTTCTTCGTTTAAGCCCCAAATCAGGCTGCACTTAAGCTCGTATAATTTTCCACCTAGGGGATCTATAAAATTACCCTTTCGCTTTAATGTCTGCTTGTTCTTTCCTTTTCTTTTATTTACCGTTCTCTTTTTCATTTTTTTCCTTGCATTTGCCGACACGCTTTGTTCCAAAATTAGTCGGGAGTCTCTTGAAAGTAATAACTTTTTCACAATTCAGCCAAGTTTTTTGCGTTACAAAAGAAAACTTTGTTGCAAACACCTTTACAAACCTACTTTCTTTCCACATTCGCCTGCCTAGAGCGACTCTATGATTTTCCGATATGCATTTTACATACAACCGATATGTGTTTCCAGCCAGACGAACGTTCGCTCGCTCTGTACGCTCTAATCGAGAAGTAACAAGCTTATCGATGTAACTCGATTTTACATGCAAAAAGCACATCGATAATTTGCAAATGTGCTACGAGGTTTGCGCTTTAGCGAAATAGTTAAATAGTTTGTTTTTGTTCCGACGTTGCTTTCGAAAAAGTAAGCAACGAAGTAAAATAGCGTTCTCAAATCGCTTGTGAAAATATTTTTATGGTCTTTTATTCGAGGAAAAATCGTTTTTTTCCTTTTTTTACTTACTGCGAATCTCGAAAAGCATCGCGGAACTTTGTTCCCTCGTGGGAAGAAGAAGCGCAAAAGCAGAAAGAAGAAGTCGCATCTTAATCATATTCGTATCAGATAAGTCCACTTTCTGAATTTTCGCAAATTCGTCACAAGGGAAAAATATACGTACTCATAGATTGTTCGCGATTCAGCATTCACGGTGTGATAACTTACACCGCGGGGGTGTAATTTACAGGAAGATAAAGTTACCGTCACGAGGGTTCCGATAGTGAACTAGGTTGTTGGCGTGTAGTTTAAGCAATAGTCTATGATAGGAGCCGTCCGAAACAGGATGTGTAGCAAGCCCAACCCGTAGCGAGTACCAAGTTTACGTAGCACCATAATCTCGCTTGTTCAACAGATCATCGCTTTCATGATTGCCTTGTGACTTGAGGCGCGGTATATATCGCGAAGCCCGTAACAATTCGCAATAATTTTTCATCAGCGCGAAAAAAATAAATGCAAAAATATAAAATCTTACAAATGTATATTAAAAAGATTTTAAAGATTGTTTTTCATTGTTTTTTGGTTTCTCACAAAATCGTTAAGTCCGAACAAGATCTCGATTATGTAAAAATGCCGAAAAATTGATAAAACGTTCTGTTTTGGAAAATGGAGGGTTTCGCTGATGTTATACTAATTGAGTTTGTTTGGCGTTATAAATAAACGCGCGTTACAAAATCCACTGAAAATAATACACCCTGGGAAACTGTGCGTTAAAACGCAACATAATTTCATTATTCATCACAAAAGCGAGCTAAACATCTTACCCGTGTTGTTAACCGGATGTCCGCCCCTCACCGGCCAGCCGACAGACGTGCTCGCTTTGGACGAGAAGCTGAAGTAGGCCAGGAACTGGGACCGCGTTGTGTTCTCGTTTATTCTGAAACACGCGCATGTTTTCCCATGTAAGTGTGTGTTTGTGTGTGGGCGTGCTTCGTACGCGCACGTGAAACCGCGCGCCAGATTTTATGCGCGTCGCAACAATAAAAGAAAACATTAGCGTGATAAATAACCTGTCGGACCCTACGTCGCGGGGGACGATTCCCCTTCGTGGCTCGGTCTTCGCGCCACACGCCACGGTCACGCGGTATTTACGATGGGATCTTGGCGCGCGGCAGGCAAATTTACAGATTCTTTCAAAGTGATATACAGCGAATAACCGCCGATGTACTCGCGCGATTTATTGCGACCTGTTTTTGTCATCATTCCGCATGCGGCTCGTAAATCACTGATGTGCTTTTATTGACGGCCGCTCTTGCCGGACGCCGCCGTGCGTTTTACCGATAGTCCTCGCCAAAAAAAAAAAAAAAAAACCATTACACGCAGTTTTCAAGAAATTCAACGTATAAACCACCAATATGCGATGAATAACGATGTGTGATCTCGCCATTTGTCAGGCGTTGTAAATCAATGATCTATTGTGTTGTCGTGCGACTGACGAATTTCTTAACATCTAGCTCGCGAAAATCGATGTTATTTATTCATTCGGCACAAAGTTTCTTCGGTTTTTTCTTAGAGTTTTTCTAGGCGCGAAGAATTTTACAAACTCTCTATGTTTTTCGTAATTTTCTGTAGTCCGCATGCATAGAAGAGATGAAATATTAAGTTAAAGATAATGCGGGATGCGACTGAAAGTTGTTCGCTTGTTGAACTAGTTTGCATTTGAAATGCATGTCAATATGTCTTTGGGTACAAAGTGCGAACTCTACTCTTCGCGCTGGCAACTCGGACACGCAAAAGTTTCGATGTCACGAATATACGCGACCGTAAACTCCAGAAACTTTCTCTTGAAAAAATGACAGAAAAGTTGTATTTTTCAGCGCGAGGAAAGTCACTTTCTCGAAGAGAGCGTCGCTATGTTTCTTCGACAGTGATCAGACGTCGGTGGAGAACCGGGAAGGATCGTTTATCGCAGTTTGAAAGCTGTTTAGGAAGCAAACGCGGCGTAATGTTTCGTCGAATCGATGTTCGAATTTCGATTGTCGCGCAGAATCTTCGAGCTTTGTGAAAGACGATGTGTACGGTTGCGTAAAGACAGTCGAGAATTACGAAGAATTTACTTCGGCAAGATAGAGAAGATAATTTAAAAAAAAAAAGCAAATTGTGTTGCTAGATTATAAAAATAAACAAGAGTTTTTCTAGCACATTTTCTCTTTAAAAAAATAATTGAACACTTTTATTTTTTTTGTTCATATCGATATTCGCACATCTTTATGTTAATAGTTTAATGTCCTGTCGGTAGTACCGTTCTCTTACGTTTATAGACTCCTACTAATTTTCATTTGAGCGATCGTTGCTCTGTTCGCAACACCTGAGAGATGGTGTCCGTCGCTAAACCACAGTCAATTTACTGCCCGAGAACCAATTCCGCGAACACGGTCGGGAGATCGTGGCAAGCGTAAGTCAGAAGTGGACGAGAGAAATGGACTTCACAGCGGGGAAGGCGCCATCGCGATAGAAGGCGTCTCTAATTCGATTATTTAGTTAGGTCAGGTTAGCCCTAGTTGGGTTAGCGTCAGCTGGAGCCGAAGGTTACTCGAGGCACTCGTAACTCTCTAATTGTATTTACTTACAATAAATCTCTCCTACCTTCGACTCCTCCTTCAACCCTGTATTTGATTAGCTACCAATCCGACGCTGCAACCCTTTCACGAGTTACAAGCGAACTTGTGTCGTTTCTGAAGTATCTTTTCTAGCCGTATACACACATTGAAGTATTATTGTGAATAATGTATCTGAAACGCGCAAAAGATGTGTTTACGTCATCAATTTTCTGTGCTACTCCGTGTTGCGTGCATTTTTTAATTAAAAATAATTAAAAAGAGATATGAAATCCATACTTCAAGAACGTTGATGTAATTATCCTGCGTGTTTCTGGCGTATTTTTCCGCGCACGAGTACATGGAGTTTATAAGGAGGCTTTGTAAACGTTATATCGATCGCGGTAGAATTGAGGACGGCCTCTCAAAGAAAGCCGAGGTTAAGCAAATCCTCGGGACGATGAAAGAAGACGACGGTAATCCCCGCAAGGGTTTACGAAGATTAGGATGCAAATTTTGGAAAGCATTAGACGAAAGGCGCGTTTCGCGCGCGGACGAAATCCTTTTCGGCATCTATCGGGACGTTAAACCGATTCAGTACGCCGTTAAAGCGGGGGTTTATTCTCGCGGCCGGTGAGTCGATGGCACGTTATGGTGAAACCGCGCGTAAATTTCTACGCAGATGCCAGAGCGGGAACCAGGGAGATGGGTCTTATAAAGTTTCATGAAGCGAAACGCGAAGCAAGCCTTCGAGGGCTTTGCCAGAGCGGAATCACAATTTGTTCGCGACTCGAAGAGAATGTCCGTCCTGCGGAATGTTTGGAATACACAAGAATTTTGTATACGCAGGGAGTTTAATTGCGAACAGTAAACTTTATTTCGCGCACATTACAAAGTGGTTATTTTTCCAAGAAATCGTAACGTCTTACATACGAGAAAACGTAAGAGAAAGTGTCATATACGTTGCAGATTTTATTGTGATACATTTACTCCAGACTGTGTGTGCGAAAAGTTTGCGAATCCGCGTGCATTTTCTAGGTGACGCTTAATACAGGTTAGATGTACTTCTATTTGCGGCAAAAAAGTTGACAAAGGAGACCTTAACTCAGAAGTAAGAGAATAAAAAAGCTTTGTGTTCGCGAAGAAAAGAAACGGCGCATAGTGTTAGAAGTAAAATGAAAAAAAAAAAAGAACAAAACAATAGAGTTGACTTGAAATGGACTTTTTGTATCTGGCAATATAAATCTTTCATCAATCATAAAAATTATATGTATTATATAATAATAAAATAAATACTAAAAAAACACTACACAGTAATAATCAAAAACAGATGCTTTGACGCAATATCTGTTTTTTAATAAAAATCAATCTCTTCAAAGTCACGTACCTATTAATATTATTTGAAGTTTTCAACACAAATAGAATTTTGTTTACGTTACGCTACAAACGATATAAAGCAAACTTATCTTTGTTAAATCATATATTATTTTTTTGTTAAATTTAAATCAAGAAATAGGACTTTATATTTATACACTGGATGTATGTGTAAAATATATATTTTTTAACGTGTAAATTATTACGTATTGTTTTGTTAAATTTTATATTATATTTTTTATATATTACTTTTAAATATTATTAATTACATTATTATTTTTTTGAAACTCGTTATTTTTTATCTCACAAAACAAAAAATAAACACTTTATCATGTGAACTTTCACTCATTTTGCGAGACCAATATCAGGAAGTTTTCATGTAAGATCGCCCGAAAGGGTTATTTGCCGGCTAGTAACAAAGTTCACGACTTATAAAGTATATCCTCACCACTCATTTAGTCGCTCGTTTGAGAAAGTTTGAGCGCGTCGGTTGCAGACGTGTGGATTCGTTCAATAAGTGCCCGCTTCTTTACTTGGAGAACAAAATTAAGGAGTCGGGCGCTCCACGAGTCCGGTAAAAGGTTTGCTAGTTCGTTACTGTAACGAACTTTTTCCCGCGATCTGTTCCGAATTCCGATCGTGTTGCGAAACCTTCGAGGATAAACTTTTCGCGCCGTATTTACATTGTTCTCGAAGTCTTATATCGTTTCTCTTTTTTTTTGCTGAGGAGAAAATATCGCAAACAAGAAGTTAGCTTAAATTGTATGTGTTATATAGAACATAAAAGACAATTTGATGTGAAACACTTTCAACATGTTTAAATTCACTCTCACTTTTTCACAGTTGCGAGTGACGCAAAGTAACTGCGCAGCAAATGTGTAATATGCGAAAAAATAAAATAAAAATAACGAAAATAAATATGCGATTGTATAATACGAGGGAACATAAAGTAAAATATATGAAGTGTGAAGCAAAAACAGCGAACAAATTTCAAGTGTATGCGGAGTACAAGTATGATGATTAAATTTCGATCCACACGGCAACTCGGTCAACCGTGAACAATTTGTACCTACCTTTCGTTCATCTTATTGATTTCATTCGCGTTAATAATCCTTTCGCGCCGATCGGTTATTATTATGCTTAATTTTCAAAGCTTATTATCTTGGTAATTAGCCAACTAAATTTCATTTTATTTGACATATTGCGCGCGATCTATATCGCCGCGCTGGGACTTTTACACGCATAATCGCGATTTAAACGGCCTGTGCGTGCAAAAACACTTAACTCGCTTCAAGTAGTATGCAGCTTCAACAATTTCGACGCTATCGTGCGGTGATCCGCCGTGGCGTTTATCGTACATTTTCAGCTGCCGATATATCAAGTTTCGAAATGTACGCTGCTAAAGCATAGTTTCGTGTTCACGCGTAATTAAAAGACGCTTAGCGGTGTCATATTTCGAATTCCGCACAAAATGTCGGGGTATGTGATTAAGTAACACTTAAGCACTTAAATTCGTTCGAAAAGCGCATTCGAGATATCGCGAATTGTAAAATATCGTATCAAATCTTGACGTGTTTGAGATCAGGTTTGACAATTACTATCGGTCATATTTTATAATATTCTCTTCGTTATTCTCTCTCTCTTTCTCTCATCACAGAATTATTGAATAATCCTTTGAAACTTTTACATTTCGTTGATCACCCCGCAAATTTGCGAGATTTCTATAGAGAGAACAGCCCACCGCAACCGCACGAGATTTACTGGCAATCGGCAGTAGTACGACCGAACAACTAGAGCGGCACGAAGCGGATGATAAATATTGCATATACGTCCTGTGGTCTCGTTCTTCATTAGCGACAGGTTAACAGAAAATACAGGTTATGCGGGAATATCGATGCGATTAAAAAGACTCGATCTCACACGAGTTTGCAAGGCAGATATTGTGCGCTTGACATTCAGAAAATGCGGATTCTCGTCTCTCTTTTTTCCTTTTTTTTTTTTTTTTTTCCATTCATGCCAAACATTCGTTTCTTTTGAAGCGTTTAAATTCTTTTCGCGTGTATCTCGTCGATAGACGTTTTCTCCAGTTTGTTTCACTTTGATTATTCGCGAGTCGCGTCAGTTGCGTGACAACAAAAAAGTGAAAATTAAATATAAGTAAATTTCTTTGATGTTTTTATTTTAATTTTTTCAATAACACGGTTAAAAACAAACGGTTTTGCTATATGGCAAGAAGAGCAAGAAAAATGTGCTGAGTTTTCTGGATGTTTTGTTTCATCAACAAAACGTTTTGTTGGCAAAACAAAAAATTCAATATATTTAAAAAAATTTTCTTTCTTTTTGCAGACCATGTAGTAACTAATCTTCTTGCTGTTCTAACGAAACTTTTGTGTCCGTGTGGAATTTTTAAAATTTATTTATTCGCTACATTTTATGATCAAACGTACGAGTTTGTTGCCATGTGTATCTACTGCAATACAAATTCGGAAAATTGTAGCGAGAGTGAAAAAGATCACCGCGTGTCATTTTGAAAGGTGTTGGGTGCGTTTTAGAACACGACAAAGCGAGCGCGCGGATGTAAAATCAATTTTCTCGCGGGGCACGTCTTTTCCGGGATTACAAAACACTTCGACAGCCGCTTGGCATAGCAAAGTAAAAGTCGCGGATCGAAAGCTCCGGATGTACAGGAAATAAACGAAGCGACGTGGCGCGAGGAAGCGCGCGAAGTATTCTAAAGCCGAGAAGAGGCAGGCAGAGAGGCCGAGAAAAAGAAAAAGAAGGAGAGTGATTGGTAGCTCTGTCAAAACGTTTCTTCATGCCTTCGCTCGAAAAGTCCTGTACATATGTATTTTCTCGTGGCATATGCGTGCGCATATAGTTCCGACAATGCGGAAAATGCATGCAAGCATCGTCCGTCCCGGCACGTCGTGATGTGTGCGAAGATGCTGAGAATGTTGACGAGACCGACAGAGGAAAATAAACGCGTGAAAATGAGGTCGGTCAGCGAATAAGTTTTTCTATAAATGACGTATAGCTTCGGCACTTTGTGCGATTGCTTTTTCTAAACTGGCATTGTCGGACTGGCATTCTGCATTCTATCGTCGAGATCTGTTTTCTGTGCATAGAGGTGTGACTGCACAAAAGCGAATCAATAACTTTCGCGAAGAGGGGGAACGCATATTTTATATAGAGAGAATTCTTCTTTCGGAGGGAAACATAAAGATTATTCTGCGCGGTTCCTGCCCGAACGGAAACACTGCCCGATGTGATATATTCGATATTTCTGTTTTTTAATCGTATTGTTATTATTATGAAAAACCAGCCAATTTTTCGCGATTTCAATTTAACACGTGTGTCATACATATGCAAGTCGAAACACGCATCAGGTTAAAATATAATGAAACAAAACGAAATGTAATAACTCGTAACAGACGCGACGCGATAAAACAAATATTAACTTGCTTAATTTCAAACAAATCGCGAACACAAATTTATTTGCTCCGACAACACTCGCGATATTGCCGGTAAATATTGAAAATGCGGGAAAAGTTATTTTTCTATGCCTTTATTCGCCAGCCAAGATGTATTTCCGATATTTCAGTTATTTTCAGCTTTTCTGAATCGATAAAGCTTTTTCGCGGCGACTTAAAAAAAAAAAAAAAAAAAAAAAAAAAAAAAAAGCAAACGAAGGAAGAAACGAGAAATGTGTGTCGGAAATTCGTGTAGACGTAACAGCGCGAGGTTAAAAGGGGCCTCTGTCAGAAAGCTTCTCCGCTTCGCGCGATGGAGCACTTGCAAATCCATGTTTTCCGGGGAGAATCTCACGTTGCGTGTGGATAAACGTTCCCTTTGCCGTAACTGTATATTTCTAGACGAATGTAAGCATCGAAGCGAGTGCGCGCGATCGAAAAAGAGACGCTTATGCGCCGTAACTTCCTCCCGTACCGCCGCCCCGTTCCCACACATGAGAGAAACGCAAATACTAAAATATTTTCCCGAAGCTCTTAGAAATACTCTTCGAATAGACGTAACTGTCTTTCGCGCGGCGCTCGACCCACACTCACGGAGAATAAAAAGTTAAAGTCGCGGAACATTTGCGATTTTAATCATTCTCAAATGATTTGACTGAGATTGAATCTATAAAAATCTATTTTATTTTCAGAGAATATAATTGTACAAAGTGTCATGTCTCTTTCGAAGACTCGCATTATGCAAGTATTAATTACTCGCTTTAATTTGTTACCGAGATAAATCTTCGATGTTATGAAGAGTACTTCTATTCAATGTGGTGTGAAAAAGTGAAAAAAAAAAGCGCGACGGAGAGACGACTCAGACGTATGTAATGTGAGGGGTGGATTGAAGCGTGCGCGAAGGCACGCGAAAAATTCAAGGGTAAAAAAAGCAAGGAACTGAGGCATCCAGCACGACGTCTGAATGCTCCTCCATTCCTTCCCGATGCTACTGTAAATCTATATTGCGGGGAAGAATCTCGAATGCACGTGCATAACGCGTCTCGCCGAGCGAGCCGGAAGTACCGACGCGGTGCCAGGAACAACGAGGGAGAGTTTGCATTTCGATCGCGTCGAACAACGGAAAATAAAATTTCTCGACAAACGAAATTCCGCGCGAATATAGATAGCGAGCGTGTTATTGCCAGTGCCAAGAAAAAGAAAGAGAGAGAGAGAGAGAGATTGTGCAGGTCCGAGAAAATCGCAAGATCGGTTGTCTGCGCCGAGTGAATCACATTGCTGCTTATCGCACGAACTGGTTTTATATATCTGCAATGTAAAATGATGATCTACTCAATGCATATCATTTGATATGCATCGGGAAAAATTTAAATAAGATTTCGTCTCACTCGCACAAAATATAAACCTCAAGTAAAACTTCTTGTAAATAGAGAAAGAGTAGCATAAATATTATATAAATATTTAGTCTAGATAAGTGTATTCCCGAAGTATGTGATACGAAAACAAGACAAGAAACAATTTAATCGCAAGAGACTAAAATGTGAGAGAAAACAATTCTAATATGTAATATAGAATTATTTGCAACACTCTATGACATTAAAATATATGATAGCAATTTTGTTACTTTACATAAACTATACACGAGGGAAAACGCAGCCGGAAAAATATTTGTCATTAGCAATATCAAATGAGGAAAAATATTGGAAAAAGATACCGTGAGAGATGTACCGTAAAAACGTTTTTCTCCTTTTATAGCCTGACCTATTTCATTTTCCTGTCCACTGTACGTGAAAAAAGTTTAATACCTCTCTGGAGAGATCTTATTTTTCATCAGTGTAAAAGAGTATTGATCTAAACTTCCGTTCGACGCGTTTCAAAAATTGTCAGCTTAAACTATGAAAGTTGCGAAGCGCATTAACGTTTTCTTTTTTTTGTAAACAAAAGTAAAATCGTGAGAGTAAGTGCCGCGATGAAGTTTTTCGATTTATCACCGAACTTGTGACAATACAAAGCTGAACGATCGAACAAAATCACATTGCGAGAACCAAATAAGCATATTGTTCGAATTAAAAAAGTTTGCGTATTTTTTCTCAAGAGACTTTTTTTTTCGTCACCGATCACGTACGTACGTAGACCGTATTACGCATCGCGTTCACGTACGCTCCATCGGCACGTATATGTGCTGTAAGTATTAAGAGGGTGTAAACGATTCTAGCACGTAGACGAGCTCGCGCACTTAAGGTATTAAGATAGGAAGAACAACGTGTGTGGAAATTGATATCTTTCACAGATTTCAAATACCTCTCTTCTCGACGCTATTAAAGTTAAAATTAGTAACGTGTATGTGTTTCAATATATATTCATAAAAAAACGTAGTTTACTTAAAATTACATTTTTTTTTTACTGAGATTTTTGATATACTCCTACGCAATTTTCTGAAAGCCAACAATTTTTTCGAAGAACGTTCTTACCTATATTCCGTAAATCGAAATGTAGTCAGCAGAATACAGTACAATATAAAATACAGTCCGCGTGCAAGAACACAATAAAATGTTGCGACAACATTTGCTCGAGATGCGAAAGTTATGCAGGATTCGATTCACGGTGTAGAAGCAATGGTCGGCGCTGCCAACAAACGCGGAGAATTTCACTATTTCGATCCCGTCGAATAGAGAAAAATAAAATTTGTCGGATGACGAAATTTTATGTAGATCGGGCGTAGTCGCTGTAAAATTTCTCATAAAGACGTAAAAAAAAAAAAAAAAGAAAATTGCGAGACAGAGAAAATAAGAACGATAGAACAACGAAGACAATCATATTTCACGATCATAAAATAGGTGTTAAAATATTAAAAATAAGAGAGATAAACTTTATGATCCGTAAAAGATTAATAAACTCGTACAGTCATATTGCGACGCCAAAAGTAATTTTCATTTCATTATACTTATTTAATATAAATTTTTAAGATTTCCATTTGTTTTCCTTTTTGGATACATAACATATTTCAGTCGTTTGTTATTAAATACATAAACGAACTATTTTTTTTTTTAATTCCTGTTTCGCGTACGCTTTTATCGTAATTTTTCGCATTAAAAAATACTTTTCGCTTATTATTATTTACCGGCTTAGTAAGTGCGGTTGTTTTTAATGCACGTGTAATACGATAATAATAAACAAATAATTCATTGTATAAAGATACTGCAGCAAGATTTTATTAGTGTGCTACATAAACTAAACCAGTAAAGTCTCGGATAGTATTTTGCAAAATAAATATTCCTAACGTAACTAACACGTATGTTTGGATTATACAATATATTATTTTTCCTCGTTCAAATAAACACACAGATGCAAAACCAAATTAACCAACAATGCACATTAATCGCCGTATTATGTAGATGACGTGTACTTTACAATAGAGTCAGCTTTCGTCATTTATATTTGCTCACGTTTTTGTAGTACATGAAGAAATTCACAGAACTCTATGATATGCAAACCTATTTCAAAGCTCGCTTTTACGTAATGTAATTAAATAGTAGCAATGTACCGCGCAATTATATCTGTGACCGAATATAAACGTGATTTTTTCTATCTCGAAGTTAATTCATTGTAATCAAACAAAAGTCCGCAGTTTGTGACAAACAAAGTGAACTATCTGTCGCAATAAAGATAAAACGGCTGGAAGTTCGTCGAGTGCAGTTTTGCTCGTTTTACCTGCGAATTAAAAATTTCGTTTGTGCGTTAACAAACGAGTCCGCGTGACGCAAACTGTTAGTCACGTTTCACGATAATACCGCGGAATAATTGCAAAAAATAACGTTGTAAAGAGAGAGAGGTATATAATCACTGCGCAAACTTCGAAATATTTATTCTACTTTGTGCTGGGTTTTAATATAAATCTCATTTTTTAGCGAACTTGCAAATTTAACTATAAGAACCGGTTTTATATAAATAAAAATGCGAAATCCGTTTTTATTTATATTGTGTTGCGTCGTACACAAAGTACTGTACAACGGAACGACACAAATAAACTAATTAACTTAAAATAATTATTATTATATTATATAGTTTTTTTCGCAATAATTTAAAAATTAGTTAAGGGGGTCTCTCATATATGTGATGCAAATCTAGCATCTTATATGATTTTAAGAATTGAAATTTCAATTCAAAACTCACGTATAAAATTTACACGGGAAAAAATATATATATATATGTATACACGCGTATTTCCGCACAACATCCCACGAACGGCTTTTATAACCGTATTTATATTTCGTAATTTAAAACAATTATGTTCCAATTATTTTAAACGTATTAATTAATACCGATGATATCACACGAGTTGAATCGCGAATACAGAACTGACAAATCGGCAGAGCGATGGCATTTTCGAAAAGCGCTTTCTGAAGGGCCGCGACGACATCGTTCATACATGCCTTCGCACGTGCACAATGTAATTACTCGCGAAACCGCAGCCGCGATATCGATCCCGATTCCCGATCACCGCCGTTGGCGT
This sequence comes from Pseudomyrmex flavicornis, assembly GCA_014825475.1. Taxonomy (NCBI): domain Eukaryota; kingdom Metazoa; phylum Arthropoda; class Insecta; order Hymenoptera; family Formicidae; genus Pseudomyrmex; species Pseudomyrmex flavicornis. Next base: position 31,227 of record QVNW01000555.1, read on the forward strand.
CTTTCCTGCACTTCCATTAAAGGTCTCGTGTTATTGTCCATCGGGAATCGACTTCATAAGTGGGCCATCCTGCGTAGATGGCGGAAGCGCGAAGCGGTTGACAGGGTGTCGATAACCAGGGTGGCGAAGGAAATGGAAAGGGGTTGGCAATCGGACTCATAGAATCTCGATAATATCGCTCTTTCGGCAGTCGGAGATGGTTCGGGGACATGCTACAGGAGCGGGCGAGTTGGGGTGCTCTTTCTGTCTACGAACATCCCTACGATCTAATCGTAACCAATCCCTTCTCATCCTCAGGTTCGACTACTAGCATTTCGATTCTCAAGAGCGTCACTCGAACGTGATATTAAACTCTGGCATGGTGGAATCTCCTTAAATTCCGAATTGAGCTACTGCTACGAGTCAATCCCCGAACCTAGACGATTCGTCCGAGATTTTATGCACGTGTCGAGAAATCGAGTATTAAAAAAATTTTGCAAATTAAAGCTCGCTCGCGCGCGTTTGCCAATATCTGACTGTAGAATGAACGATCACAATATCTGACTTCTCGTATTATTATGCGCGCAATAACGTCGCGGTGGTTAATTGATGTCGCTGTAACAAGCGACGACATGTCGCATCGCGCGAAATTAAATATAATCCACACATATATTTCCGCTTTAAAGTCGAGATGATAAGAATATTATATTGGATAATAAACGATATATGTGAACGGAGATCGGCATTTTCGCGTTTATTTTCAATTTTATGCTCATCGATGTCAGAATATATTAATCAAATATTTTTACATTAAATTAATTAAAATATTTTTTTGTCATATATCCGATTTCGTTACAATTTTGTGCGCGCGCGTTTTTATAGAATTATAATTTGTTAATTTTTCCAGCAATTGTATATATATTCATTTAGAAGTTTTCGTTAACACACAGAATAACAAGATTTTTTGATAAAAATTTTTTAACAAAAGACGATGCTGCATGTAGCGTGAAATTATTTCACTATTTTAATTGCATGTATATGTATTATACACATATCACTTTTATTCATTTGCTATTGCACAAAAAAGTATCTAGCATTTCAAAAATCGTCCGTTTTCAATTTGTGTAAAACGAACAACAACCACACAGACTGCAGTGTTCAACTTATAATTGAATTATTACACACGTTTATATCAATAACAGTAAAACAAATGATTGCTCTAACACATTCAAATCCTATGAAACTACCACGTAAATTTTGCTAAAAACAAATAATAGTATTAAACGTAAACGAATATAATACGGATATATATAACGAACCGTGTGAATTTTAAGGTCAGCAATATCCTCTCTCTGAAAATGAAGTATTTGCAGATACAATAAACTTGCATGTATGTATGAAATTGCATTATCTAGAAAAGAGATAAATTGAGAGTTAGATATAAAATGATTTACATAATAGTCGGTACGAGCACATTTTTGTTTATCGTATCAGAAAATCGCTTGATCGTGCGATTGTTTAAATTATAATATTCTACAGATTTTGATATTTTTTTGTATAAAAGAAAATGCGCATGAAAAAAGGTTTGCGTATACATGTGTGCGTGCGTGTGGAATAAAACACGAAAAGCGCAATGTATATATTTATTTTTCAATGTATATATTTATTTTTTCTTCGCTTTTATATCTATCGATTCCTTCTATGACCTATTTTGCATTCGATATCAATTATTTAATTAATTAACACGTATCCGTAAAACTCAAGACTTGAATATCAATTTCGACGAATGCGAAATTGGTCATTTATTTTAGCGTGATTAATACGCTCAACATAATATTGATTAAATAAAAACGATAAAACGATAAAATAAAACCTATGTATACGTAATATATTTCATATATCTAAGTGTATGATTTGACTTTTTTTGCGAGCACGCTTCGGGAAACTTCAAAACATAAAAATCCGGCAACGAAAATGAGCGAGTCTAATATTTATGCGTGTATTTATGCACTCTTCAAGGGAAATGTATCTAAGATATGAAAGCTCTGGTTAATCCTTTGGAATTATAATCCAGCGTCCTCTCTCTCCTCTCTCTCTCTCTCTCTCTCTCTCTCAACTACTCTAACCTGCTTGCGGCGAAACCGCCCGAGCTAATTTCTCATAAATCTACGGACCTATGACTACTCGAATTTCAGGAGTGAAACATCAAAGACTTGCCTTTGAGAAGAGAAAAACGTTAAGTTCCCTTCGCTTTAAAAATTTCGTTTCACCTTACGCTCGTCGTCTCGAATGTTCAGCAATGCAAAAGCCGCGCGCTTTCGACGGCTCATTATAGGCATAAAAATTTGAAAGTGATGTGAGTATAGCAATTCTCAATGAAAAGATTATATAAAGTTCGAGAGTATATCCAAGAACTTCTGAAAATATTTCGTAGCGTAGATAAGAGATCCAAAGGTTCTCGATCAAAATATGAAAAGTCTTTTAATATAAGAAATAAAAAATGTATTAAATACAAAAAGAAACTATATTAAAAAGAGTAATAACAAGTTTTCACTTTGTCAAGTGAACAAGTTGTCTTAAAAAAAGCGTCTTACAGATGAATGAGCTGAAAACGTTCGGATCTTATTACATAATATGCGTGACGATCTCTCAGTATGTGCATCTCGAAAGGACTATGCTAATGCTCACGATTAAATCACGGCGCAAGACACGCGAATCCCTAAGTACGAGCGCCACGGTAACTTTTAAAAGATAAATCTTCCGGGCGAGACGTGCGAAGTAAATCTCAAAGGACCGCACTGCGGCCGGGATATAGCGGGGCCTTAAGTACGAGAGACTTTGTATTCCGCTCTTCTTTCATCCGCACTTTGTCCCCGTAGCAGAGAAACGCGAGAGTCTTCCCGAGACGGCGTCTTACACTTTCAGCATCCGAGACTGCTATACCCATCCTATTCGCGCGCAGCCACACGACAGCGTCCCCGGAATACATCCCTTCTGCGTGTGTTTTGTTAAAGTGAAATATGCACAACTATACCCGCGCGCGGATACGTGCTCGCCGTCATCATCGAATATTTTCCGCTGACGACGAATTTCGACCATCCTGCTCGCGTTCAACACACCGTACACCGCGACCGATGTTTGTTGATTGTTTTTCTATCGCGTTGAACTCATAAATTGCATTTATTCAGTAGATCAAATTGTGTAAATGCGAATATTTAGATTTTAGACGTTCTCGCTCAAATTGCTGAACGAGATTAAAGATTTTTTCTTGTCATCAAAAAAAGAAAAATATGCGCTGCATCTTGTTTTCAGTATAGAAAACAATGGTATTATCTAGAGAATACGACGCAATAATGTACTGATATCCGATATTTGTGCGTTCCGCATGTAAAAATTAAACAAATGCGTTCTATTGACGATGCAAATACGTCTTACACTCATATGTTTGTCTGTGTTTGTTCATTTTAATATTTTATGTGTAATTTACCGTCATCCCCCGGAGAAAGAGTCTTTCCCTACTTGATATTTATTTACAGATATACCTATAGCGACGTTTTGTATTTACTCTCGCACTTTACACTTCTTCCTGTACAAGCGCTCCACGTAATCATAAATCTAGAGGAAATCCTCGCGTTTTCGTCGTCTACACGTTGTCCTCTTACGAGGCACATCACTTTTCCCTCTGTCGTGTCTTATATTTTCCTTGCGTTATGTATTCTCGTATATAAAAGTCGTCTGGTATTTCCTCGGCGTTTGCTTTTTCATCCCGACGTGGAAACTGTCCGGGAAAAAATGCATATCGTTCCGCGATACCCAGGACCTTTATCGCGAGGCGCGCTGCCTCCGTAATTTGTTGTTTCCCGTCTGCTGGACATTTCTTTCGCTCACTTCGGCATTTTCGCCACCTCCGGTGCCGGATGTAAATGCGGTCTTCTGTATTTACAGTGGCGCGGAACGCGGACGATGGCAAATGCAGCCGCCGCGTGCTTAAGTAGCTCCTCGTTCTATATTCTATTTTCTCCAACTCTCTCCCGCATTTTATTTAATCGCGAAACTACTCTCTCCCGCAGAAATGTGACTGTCTTACAGCCGCGTTGTGTATCTTGTTTATACAAATGCAAGTAATTCTGATTCTCTCGCAAGACAGAATATCCGTATTTCAGAATTTGCATCTTTTTTAATTTAATCCGCAAATATATATAACAATTGTGACGTTTGTTTTTGTTTCGTCTCGAAGACACACAAGTTAAAGCGTAAAAAAAATACAGACTTTGTAAAAAATATATTTCTTTTGAAATAGCATCAGCTCGACCAACAAACAGGTTAGTTTAATCTTTTATAAAATCCTTTAAATAAGATTAAAGAACAAAAATATGAAATAATTTTTAAAAATCGCGAACAAAATTAATAAATGGTATATTTATTTCGACCAATCGTATTTTTGCATGAACTATAATAAATATCCGGGTGAAGAAGATTTGTTATCAGTGAGCGGGAATAGCGCGTGTGTGGATTCAGCGGGAATAAACCTGTGGATTTTTGTAATATAAAAATCAGTTTTATTTATTTAACAACGGGAGCACGGGGAAGTATTCGACTACGTATGCATTCAATGGTATAGCGTTTTGTCTGTATGTACGTGGAGTTTACCGTGTCGATATTTTTCACGTGATTGAATAAGGTCGATGTAACCATATACGGAACTGTGCTATTTATTTTTAAAAGAAAATCCATCTATCGCGCGCGCGATATTTTCGACTGAGAGCCGGAACAAATTACAAACAAAATGGAATAGTTATTTCCGCAGAAAGAACATACCGTTTGCATTATAAAAAGCAAACTATATAATAGAACTAGAGATATTCAATTAAAAAATAACAAAACTGTAATAGTAACAAATGAACAATTTTTTCCCCTTGGAAAAAGTCTCACGGCGTTTGTGTCGCGAATAAAATTTCTTCGGTTTTATTCTGCACGGTGACTTCTGGTGACCCAGTATATTGAAAAATCTGTCGGTTGCGCGAGATTAGACCTAATGTTCTTCTCGATATGATCACGGGGATATTATCTTGAATAATGTATTTTCCGTAAACCGCATTGCTAAAAGTGTCGGGGAGTAAGGTGCGCAGCACGCGCGGATATCGATTTTTAAGTGGCCTCTTACATCTTGTACGTACTCCCTTCTATCCGCACTATATGTCGTCTCTTCGCCGAAGAGCTTTCCTCCGCTTCTCTCGCGATCTTTGTTACACCCCGGCCGAGCGCGTCGCGTAGATGCCAGTGTGCGCCGAGGGCATATCCCGGCATATCCTCTTCTTCGTGTTTTGCTTCGTTCAAGCGAAGTAAGATAAGGCGCTCGGCTCGGAGAGTAGGTAGGAAAGTATATCGCGAGACTAAGTCTAGTGCTTTTGCGAAGATCGCGTACTTCTACTTCTACGTCTCCCTCTCTCTATCTCTCTCTCTCTCTCTCTCTCTCTCTTTCTCGCTTGCTTCCTTTCTCTCAAGGGATCGCTCAAGCCAACGGACTAAACTCCTCCGAGCCCCACTCGTCTCCACGAGCGATGACGCGTCTTCGTCCTTCGCGTAAAAAAAAAAAAAAAAAAAAAAAAAAAAAAAAACTGTCGGGAAAAATGGTGTTGGCGCCGCGCCGCGTCGTGGCGGGATACGGCAGGGCGATCAGACGACCAGTGATTTGTCGCGATAACGATAACGGCGCACTCCGACGACGTCCATCAACGTCCGTGACGAAAGAGCTGATAATTTTACGAGAAGACCGGGAGATTGGGAAAGAAGACATCGGAAACTACAATTCGCGATATAACGAAATTATTCCTCGCAATAAGATGGATATACATGTGCTTTCTTTTGAAATTACCTTTTTTTTTTCAATTTATTAAATTCCTCAAGAAGCCGATAAAAAACATTAGAAAAGCTTTTCTGGACTTATTACTATCTGTATTATTTTAAGCAAAGCATATGCATATGTGTACGTAAAATATTGCTCTCTTGGTCACTTATTTAAACACGAAACGTCGTATAGCGCAAATCGATCTTATCCCATATGCACGGGAAACATAAAATCACAAGTGGAATGCAACGTGATGTGTTTTGCGCGACTGGATGCAGCCGATCGCGAAAACAGAAAGAGGATGCCGTCCATTTGTCGCTTCGACGAAAAGGTATAACGTGTTTACACTGTTTTCACTGCGCATAAAGCGCACATCGTTAGTTAACAATGCGGTCGAACAGAATCGAGAATGGCTTTGACGTCGAACGGGCGCGAAAAGACCCGGCGTTCAAATGGATCTGGCTCTCTCTCGGGCGGATGAGTCGGCAGACAATAAATCGGTCTCTTTCAAATCGACGAATCGATGTATACACACTCACTGCTACCCAGTTGTAAACCGACGCTCGGACATTACGATCAAGCACACGATGGTTGCTATAATACAGCCGCTGCGAGAGTAAACCGAGTCGTCTATTATCACCGACAGAAACAAACGGACAAAACCCGCAATTGTTTATGTGCTCGTCGATAATCGTAATGTCTTTTTTACGTGTGACTGTGCTTTGAAAAAGCGCTTTTCTTATCACGATGCACTTTTTCAAAACAAATTTCCTTTATCTTTGATTTGCACGTGTTCGACAAATGTGTTTATAATTGTACTTGACACGTGCCAAGTTCGAATAAAAATTAGTATCATTTTATGTTGTAAAAATAATCCCGACAACGCGCGAGAAAGATAATGAAAATCCAGTTTCATAATATCTTGTGATTCCAAGCGACCGCTTAAATGTTTTTTTATAACGCTCCCTTCAAGCACGAAACGAAGTGTTCTGGAAGTAATTATATTGTTGCTGTTACGTTGACACACTAAAAAGCAAACGGTCAAGTTGCGGCAATTTCCCCTCGAGAGAATAACTACGCTTGTATATGAGATACGTAAGACGCAGTTGTATTTATTCAAGATGCGAGTTTGCGGTTAGCGGCCATGGGGAGAACGGCTTAAGTGTTTACAAGATGCTAGGGAACTTGCATAAAGTCGTGATCACCAGACCATAACGCTATCCAGCTTCGCCAGCGCGGCAGCGTCTTGGAGAACACTGCGGTTTTGCTTCGGGACTGGAAACGGATTTCCGCGAGTTTTGGACCGCCTTAAGTCCGAGTTATCAGCGGGAGCGAATCCCGTTCGCGTTCTACCACGACAGCGCTGCGCAACAATGACGCCAGTTAATGCCTGTTTACCGCGCGTTGCACATTACGTAGTTGAGAATCTTGCTTTTGAAAATTGTGTCACACATTACAACAAATTGTGTCGTGCCAAACAATATTTAATTTTTATTGTAAATAGTATTTAATACCGTCTACTATAAATGTTTATTTTTCTAAAAGAAAAAATAAAACTCTTTAAAAAAGAGTTCTGCAAAGGCATTTTGAAATTAGAAACAAAAAGCAATCAAAGAAGTTTTCTTAAGAAAATATTTTCACTCAACTCTCTCGCGAACATATTAATACGTCACAATAACTGAAGCAACTCGTCGAATTAACATCTCCAGGTTTTATACACGCCAACAGATAGCGTCCGTGAAAAAGAGAATATCACAAAAAAAAAAGAGTGAACAAAGAGAGAATCGGCAATTCTCTGCGTTTTGCTAGCGTTTCATAGATCTCTGGCGAAATATTCTCCGGACGAGCGTGATTATACGGAAGTGAATTCTGGAAATTTCAATAATCTCGGCTTTCCGATTACCCGCTCCGGGCCCGATGTCCAATTGAACCACCGTGCCAGGTTCACCGCACGCACACGTAGTACACGCGTGTTCCCCTTCGGGTCGCGAATGAAATGTCACCGTGAACATCGGATCGCTCCGGGAAGTTCCGGCGAGTTCGTTCATTTGTATGTACGTGCGGCAACGCTCCGTATATAGGTATGTACACACATTCCGAACTATCGATGTCGCGTTTATTAGTTCGCCGTTCGGAGTGTATATCAGAGAAGGAAGAGGAAGGGCGGCTAATCGTGGTTCCGAATCGCCGGCAGCGACGATGGTGTCGGACTCGACCGCGCGGAGATCAAATATCTGCCGAGCAAACGCACGGACGGAATCGTCGCGAGAGTGGTAGTAATACGGTGACGCTGATGAAGTTTACCGCGCGAAGCTCGTTAATCCGAATCGAGACTGCGACCTCTAAAGCTGTGCGCGCGATTAACAAGTACGCCAGGCTGGGCCTTATGGCTCGTTAACGCCGATAACTCCGGAGCCGCGCGCTCAGCGCGAGACATGATTATACGTCAAGTGTGTGTATGTGTGGGGGCGAACCGTCACACGACACGCAAATGCAGTTCTACCGATGAAACGCGGCCGACAGGTGAACGCCAAATTGCTCGCGATTCGTAAATCCAATTCGCCGAGACGCGATCAATGCTGAAAATGCGTGACTGCAACGCATTAATTTTCGAAACGCGCTTTTTGTGCTCGCGGAGCAGTTTATCGAAATTTTCGACGAAGTTACGAACGAATTAACCCGTCTGTTTTCTGACCAATGCAGACGCAAACAGAGAAGATTGCTTCTAGATATATTTATATTTGCATCAGCGTGTAATTTGTTAAGCTTTAATAATTAATAATTACACGATGGCAAATATGAATCTGATAATGTTTCTTGTGCTCAGACATAAATAATCAGAAATGGTTGTATAATTTTACAAGTAAAAGATTACCAGAAATATTCATTATTATTATTTGAAGAGATGGATTTTATTAATTAATTAATTTAATATAAAATTAGTATGTAATAGTTTATTATAAAATTACTACTTCATATGGAAAGACTAAATTATTAAAAATATTAAAAATACTCTTTTGTATATACGTTAGATTAAAAAATATTCACACACACACACGCGCGCGCGAATGCGTATTTCTTCTCCTCGCGTGCATACGTAACTGTTTTATATCGCGTGAAACTACCGCAATAGGTAAAATGGAGTTAGTTCCTAGACTGTCAGACAGTTTTTGGAATGCACCGAGAGGCAGATGCAGGTTTTCCGACGTAAAGCGAATAACAAATGAGAACTTTCTACTGCTTAATGTTCGCAGCTTAATTAAACGGAAGAGAGGAAAAGAAAAGCCAAAGAAACTCGTCAGAGGAAAATTGGGTCGGTGGACGAGGGAGAGCTGAAAGCGAGTAAGCGTTTGAAAATGGTAATCGCTGCAGTCTGTGTACGTGGGGAGATGGAACATCTCGTGAAAAGGGGAGGTCAAAAGGCGAGAGGAGGTCAAAGGCGAAACATGTTTAGGCAACACCGCGTGTCAAAAGGGGAAATTAGTTTTTGGGATAAGAGGATCAAAACAGGCGAACGTGTTGCTGTCAAAGTTAATATAGCACTTGTGCCGCGTGTTAGATCTTGACGCAAAAAGGTACAAAAGCTACAATTATATTATATTACCGGATATACGGGACTCCATATATATTTTACTTACGTGCTTTCGAGTCGATGCGATGTAGAACTCGAAGGAAATTATGCCGAAAAGTTAACTCCTCCCTCCCTCCCCAGCGCGAAAACTGACATTCTACGGATTAATATTCGCCGAAATTACAACGTCACGCGCCGCACGCACGGCGTGTCATTTTCGCGACTATTTTTCGCCCCGCGGTCTATTTTTAGCTCCGGTTCGTTCGTTAGCTTAACTGACATTCGCTTTCGGAAATTTCAACTTCCACGTTCTCTATCTACGAAGGAGGAGCAAGCGAGAGAGAGAGAAAGAGAGGGAACCTCGACGTCGGTCCACGTACCCGCGATGCAATTTTCTGCCTTGCGCTCGCAACTCGTCGATTGCGAGCGTTGGAAATTCGCCTAGTTTCGCCAGAAACACAGGCCTCACCCGATCGAAACGTTTTACACTTTCTCGACTCGTCGTGATCACCCCTGTGTTTCTCCTGCATCCGCCCGATTGTTACTGCGATCGGGCGTTGCGGGGTTTTATCACGCTTCCAAGAGAAATTCGGCCGATTTGCATTCGGCAAAGAGAACGGGAAAGAGCTGATTCGCTTTTAATTCGCGGAGCGAAAGGAAGATTACGCGTGACAAACGAGTGATGCTCTTTCTCACTAAAACTCTCGTTTTCGGCGAAGAGAAAAGTCTCTCTCGCGTGTGTTTTCGATAATGTTCGATGATGCTTCGATATTATAGTAGTTATAATACGTATAAACTTTCGAATAACGTAGCGTTTTTTTTTTCTTAATGAAAACACCGTAAGATACGTTATAATAAATGATTTTTCAATATATATGCAAATCTCAAAAGAATCCACAGCAAAGCGTCGTAACAATAAGATAATAAGGATTATCGGGCACGAGCAGTAGAGAGGCTGCGCGATACCGGGGATTAAACCACGTGCGAACGAGATACGAGTCCCGTTTACGTTTAAGTCTCGCACTTAACAAACAATTAGCCATTTAGCCGTGATGATCGATAAGCGAAACACGACACCGAGGGATTTGTTCACGCAGAATTCAACTGTTATCGATGCAACGGCTGCGAAGGTCGGCTATTTGACAATGGCACATAATACGAAATTCGATTCTTATCGTTAGAAACTATCAGCACGAGGGGCTAATTTCGACGATGAGCAATTACGCGCGGTGTTACACCGACGGTGACGATCGACGAGCAAAAGCACCGCGTTTGCTTTCGGAAATATGGAAGCGATGCGGTTAATCGGTTTCGCAGAAGGGAAGCTTATCATATCATTGACGATAATGATATACGTGTGACGCGTTATTGATTGCTCAGCGATCGGGAAAATAATACAATTCATCCGCCGTCGAATTTTACGCATCCCTCGACGTAAAATTAGTCCAATAAAACGTTAATTCCTGATTAACGATGCGTGAATTTCGTGCGTACGTGGTATTTTCTATTTCGTGTAGATATAAATGTTGTGATCTGCTGATCACAAAAGAGATTACGAGCGGATGACAGAGGAAAGAATCGTTTGCAATTTGTGTGACACAATTATCACGGGTTATAAAAACGAAAATATGGAAAAAATTAAAACTACATCAGCGATATTTCCTGAATTACATGCGCGCGCGTTTTATAGAATATTCTCTTCAGAAGAAACAATTAGCATTCAGTCGAATTGGTTTTTAGAGGACGTTGGAGCACGGTGGTGCTCGAGCATTTGCAACAAATCGAGGATATTTTGCGCGCGACGGTTCTGACGTGTAAAGAATGCTCAACAGTTCCGCGCGATTAAGATCAGCAAGATCGTTCCCAACAAAAGCGCAGTGCATCGGGATTGCCGGGTATCCGTAACAAGACTGCTAATGCGTGTCGTTAACATTAGCGCCATAGTCCCGTAATTCGCGCACTCCACATTCACTTCATCCCTCTCTCTCTCTGCAATTCTCTTTCCTCTTTCCTTCCGTTCTCTTCTCCCTTATACGTTCACGGTTCGGAAGAGTGACGACGCTATTACGGAATGGCGAGAATTTTCACAACGTTTTCACGAGGTGTTAAATAACATCGCGTTCTACCTTTCTAATGGCACGTGTTCTGTTCGCGATAACATCGACACCTCCTCAGCGAAGTGTCGCAATTATTAGGAAAATTCAACCTCTCAAATGCGGTCAACTCGATATTTTAATCAGTGTACAAATGGTTTCTATTTTGATACAAATATTGAATAAGACAATAATGTTTAACTCGCGTTACTCGCGAAGTTTTTCAAGAGATATCGCACTTTTTATACGCGCCTTTTGAAAAAAACGTGTCTTCGTCGGTGAATGATATAAAAAATATTAGCACTCTCCCCGCTCGCGAGATATAACGAGCGCGTAGTCTTGAGTCTCTTTTATCGCAACGGACCCGCCGAACGTAAATTGCTGACTTATCCTAATGGGTTAATAAAATATTCATCCTGCGCCGAGGCGAATAAATCGCGCACGTGTAGATCGCATGGGTTCGCTGTACTCGGCTCTCAGAAAGTACCCCAGGGTGCTCTCGTCCCACGCCTCGTACATACAGGATTCGAATCCGATATTGCGCAGCTTATCTTAGCCTTCTCCTCCCTCTTTCTCTCCCCTTTGCCGAGAACGATGAGCGGGCGCGCGCTCGCGCACTGCTATCCCGAGGGAGTTTCTGACGAGAAATTATCTCAAAAAATGTATCCCTCGATCTCGCGAGAGAGAGAAAGAGAAGAGGAGGAGAGAACAGCAGGATATCTACTCGAATAGACAGATTGCCGGAATCAGATTCGAGCTCTCTTTCTTTCCGTCTTCGTAAGCGCTCCGCGAGTGAGATCCGTTTCCGCGCGCTCGATAAGACTAATCTGCTAATCGATACTCCCCCACCGGGAAAGGATAACGAACCTAATTTTTCTTCGCGATTAAGCGGGATCGTATACGTCAGTTCGATTCCTCGCACGCTAACTCACTTGTCGCAAATAGAATCTTGCGTCTCGGGACGGCAAGACGAGATCATATCTTTCGCGTTGTTGGGAAATGTTATTTTTGCGAAAGTGGACGATTCCACTTTCACGGTACAATGTGATATTACGTGAGAGAGATAGATATAGGGAGGGAAAAATATGAATCCTGTATGTTTGCACAGTTTATTGAACTAGAACGTGCTGACCTTTCGGTGACAGTTTTGCTTGAAAAATCAGATTTCGCGATAAATAAATTTATTATTGTTGTAACAACAATAATAACGTTTTTCTGTATTATATATACCAACAACTGTTTCACAATTTCTTTAGGACAAAAGCTTTGACAATCGAGAAATGTAGACGCAGACCCGCATCCATTCAATCAGAGAATTGCAGCCTGACAAGGGTATAAAGTGGAAGAGTGTGGGCTAACACGCAAAATGGAGAGCACAGTTCGACGGATATAGAAGACGTCTCTTTCTTCTCGTCTTTTTTGTTTTACCCGCAGCTAAGACATAGGCTTTCTTCAGTCAAAGGTCCGACGCGCGATCTATCTATTTCTTAGGCTGATGGAGAGGTTCGTGCCACTCCAATTTCTTGTATCGAACTATGGAACGAGTTTTTTTTTTGCGACATATACGATTGCCTAAAATACTCTTGATGTTTCTCTTAAGTAATTACACTTGTAAAAAGTGTAATTCATATCGAGCTGTCAATCATATGCCGCGAATAAGGAGGAAAAATGATAACAATTAAATAAAATAACGAAGAATGTGCGAAAAGATATTTGAATCAAATCTATTCCGCGGAAATGTATGATCACCAACAATAAAACTAAAAAGAAAAGATGAAAGATCTCGTTGCCAAAACAAAATAGAATAAGATCTGCGCAAATATTTCAAGACAAGTTCTCCGTATACATGGTATGTATGATAACCTAGTTACATAGTGAAAGAAAGAGAGAGAAAGAAAAAGAAAGAAGTTTGAATACGCATTTAAACAATTCAGAAAGTAACGTGCGGACTGTGTCATCCGTTTTTTAAGAGGATAAGAAAGTTCTTCGCTTTTCCCGCGTTTTTCTAAGTAGTGTTTTTATCCACTTTCTTTTCCCGACGAATACATTCTGACATACGAGTTTTCCGCTCACGAATTTTTTGCTCAAAGCTTCTCTTTTCGATTTCGTTTCGTTATTAATTTTTTATGTCTCGATCTATTTGCTCAGCGAGATGATTCTGATATTAACCGCTGATATCATGTTCAATATCTAACGTAAATGTCACCTAATGTAATTCAATTTCAGAAACGATTCGCGAAAAACAAAAATATATTTTTCATGAAACATCACATCGCTCGTGATTTATTGTTCGGAAGAAATTGAAAAGAGAAAGAAAGAGAGAGAGAGGGGGAAGAAGAGAAAGCTTCTTCCGTTCCGACGTTCTTTTGCTCGCCGCGTATAGTATCCCAAAACCAATTCGGTCGATAGTTTCTAAAAGAAAAGCTTCTTCCGACGTATAAAGCTCCAATCTATCGAATATTATTCTTTTCGCGAAAATGATATTTTGATAGGACCGTATTGTTCTCTGCTCCGTGAAACTGCGCGCGCTAAGGAAGCTACTTCGAAATAAACACGCGAACTCTCCACTTCCTCGCCCGGGGACATTTTTCCACAAGGACGCCTCTTATATCCGGAGAAATAGATCGGTGAATGATACGGCGGACTCTATAAAAAAAAAAAAAGCCTGTGCGCAAGGTCTTTTCTCTCTTTTCATTCATCTAATAGATCACATGCCGTTGCCAGAGGTCGTTCCCTTTTGTCGAGATATCGATTTTATTGCGAGCGGCTAAGTTTTGCGCGGAAGTTTAGAGACGGGATGACTGTCGTAGCGGCGTGAAACGAACCGAAAATCGGTATGGAGCAGAGCTTAAGTCGTCGGAAACGCCGCCAGCACGGAAAAGAGACTTCGTCTTTTGGTCTTTCGATGTTCGTGCAACTAAATTAACTTCCGATTACGTGATTGAACGTCGCAGTACGACACGGTCGTACGGCATCGCGAACAAACGTTATTACAAACGAGAAAAAAATTGCAGCTATTAATTTAACAAATTAATTTTTGTCGCGAATAAAAACGTCTCAATTTTGAACAAAAGTATAATTAATTTGCACGTAAATTGAAAGCTATGAAAAGAAGAAAACATCGTTGGAGTTTGTGAGCGAAAACTGAAAAGCATTCATTTAATTATATGTAGATTGTCGAAAAAAATTACATCCCGCGTTAAAGTTCGTGAATAACAAAAAGATCGCAAAATGTTTATTGTAATTACGAATACTCTCGTTGTTGAATACGTTACTTGCTTGTTACGAACACGTAATTTAGTTTTTTGTCGGAAAAAGACGGACATGAAGTTCGAAAGCCTTCTTAAGTCGTTGAAGCTTTACGGCAAGCTGAAATTTCGACCAAAGTCGAAATGAGTATCTGGTTTAACGGTCGTCGAAGTAAATTGGGACGCGGCTTTGTAGTTTAGCATTTTCGCGCTAACAAACAGAGACCGACGATTGCGAACTTTTGTTGAAAGTAGTTTTGAAAGAAAAAAGAAAATAAAGACAGGGAGAAAAAAAAGAAAGAGAGAAGGAGAGAACACATCAACGTAATATACACTAAACTGTAAACTTGTTAGGAAAAATCACCCAAAAATTCAATGGGAAATTCCGTTGAATATAGTTAATTAATTTTGACTTTCTTGCATTGCGAACGTGTGACATCGTATATCTGAGTGATTACATTGTACTAATGGCAACTCGCGAACGTCATACGTCGGATTATAAATAAATAAAAAATTATAAATGAATAATAATCGAGTGTTTTTAAGCGTGGCCGAAGATAATTCAATTTCCATTCTTCATGTTCCAATACCTATCGCACACACTCGGCTACATTGACGCTAATAGAGTCATCGATCCTTACGCGCGCGTTGGTTAATGTTGAAGTGTGTTGTTATCCAATTATAATAATGATACGAATGAAAATTATCAATATTGACTAATTGTACACGGACGCAACTGCGCGAAAGAGGAAGTTATATCGAGTGCGTTATAACGGGATACGCCGCGTTGTTGTTTCGATGAAATGTTAAGTTAGTAAATTAAACGATGCTTGTCTGAAGTTCCGAGATACACGTGTGACGTACGTATATACAATGAGATACACGCGGTAAGTGCGTTTGACATATACGTGTCATATCTTAACGTTGGCCGGCAAATTGGATTGTGTGTAAGCCGTAATCGAATATACATGATTCGCTATCCCAACCTATTCCGCATCACGGAAGATCTGTAATACGATTCGTCATCATGTCAGAGAAACAATATTCGAATTGCATAGATCAAAGTCAGTCAATTTAAACACGAGCAAACCAACACGCGTTCTCACTACTCGCGTGAAATCTTGTAAGAGTTTTCTATTCGATAAATGTACATCATAGTAAGTGAGAACGCAAGTATCGAATTTAAAAAAAAAAAAAGCATCTTTCAAGAAACTTTCCAGAATGATTCTTGAAATTTCACTTGTGTCGTCGTGTTTAAGTAACAAGTAAATAGACCAATTGGATGCTGATTGCGTTCATGAAATCAAAGATGAAAAAGTGCGAAGAGCAAGCTCGTGATCTGTAAATTTGCAGCTGAGTTTCTTGCGCTGGGTGAAAGCTCGTTTGATATACGATAAATAGATTTTTACTCGGCGCGCTACGAGTGCGCGGACGATTGCTTTATCGATGTTTTTGTTGCATATTTAGCTATTTCCGTTTGACGTTGCATTTTGAAAGAAAAAAAAGATATATTTTTCAAATACATCTGACGCACGTTGACGCGTTCTCGTGGAGAAGAAACGTAAGCTTTGGCATTCTCGTACTTCGCGAAGATAAACTCGGCGTTGTACGATAAACCGAGGATCGTATATTGACCTTATTACGGTTTATATCCCCAGTGGACAATGACCGTAGTTTAAAGTGCATTATGCAATATGTTGAAACATAACGGACAAAGTTTCCGCCCGTATTCCATGTATGAGCCGCGCATTATCGGTTGAATAATTCAGTCCATTTCAATGTTTCACAGTGACATAAAAGGACGTAGTTATGGAAATGAGCCGCGTTGAAATTTCACGGGAATCCGATTATTGCCTCGAATTCGACCGGGATACGTTACTTTACGGGCGACATACGACACGTGAAAAATATTATGCACCCGTTTCGTATGTGGTATTGTGTACTTTTGAGATTCCATTCGATGGAATTTTCTCGTCGCGGCTCGTTTAATTTAACTAATTAACCGGCGTCAAGAATTTTTCAGTCATAAATTCGCGAATAATTCGTCGCGCTATGTTTCATGTCATGTGTATATAAAACATATATATGTTTACTTGTGCATGTAAATTTTATTCATTTATCTTCTTCCGTATGTTCTCGATTTAGCTGTAATATAATTTTGTGATGGTTTTGTTTTTATATTGGCGCGCAAAATGTCTAATAATGATATTAATATTATTGACAATTTAAATTAAGCACAAAAATTTATTTAAAAAGAAAACATCATAAAGAAAACGCTTTAAATGGCAAAGCCTACAAAGCTGTTCTTTACAAAGCCTAACCAAACAAAATATTATAAAAAAACACAATATAATTAAAGATAATTTGCTAAGTATATTCGACGACGTATAACGCGTAATTTTTTTGTATTTCTTTTTTCTTGTTGCAATACTCTTTTTATCAGAACAAACATCGCAAATCATGATTTACAACTTGTCATTTGTTGTTAACTTTCCTTCCGTATTTTTCACATAAAGACAGAAACTTTTGTAATCGGAGGGGAAAGGAAGAGTAGGAAGCGGAAGCTTTAAAAGCCATAAATCATTTTGTGACACATTTATGCCAGTCGCGTGCGACGGGTTTGCCACATTACACTCAACTTCCCAACTTATATAAATTTCATACCGACCAAGCCCACGTTTCGGAGTCTCCCTCTGAGAAAGTGCCGAGTAATAACGCAAGAGACATTTCCGGGTCAAAAGCTACCGGTTCTCTCGATAGCGTTCTTCCACCGAACTGTCTCTTGTCTATTGTTACGTAATAAATGTTCCCTATCGCACAAAATCCCACTGTATGTCGGCGACAATCAAAAATTTTGCGCAATCAAAAACTATATAATTTTACGCGAATAGCAAACGCATATTTGATTTTGCGGTTCTCGAGTTTTACGTCGATATTTCAAACAATTGTGCTTTATCTACAGGTTATATCACATCCACAGGGGCGTAATTATTGGAAACGTAAAACCGTTCGCGATAGAAGCGCGATTTCCTCATAAATTTATCGAACATCATGTTCGACGATGAAATTACTTCCAGAATCGACTGGTGGAATTCAATTTTACGCCATGTTACTCTGGCGATTTCTCGATTTTCAGTTTGAGCGCGCGGCAAATCATGAAAACAAACAAAATTAATCGTGCATCTTTCTCTCTCTCTCTCTCTCTTCTCTTCTCTCCCTCTCTATAAGTAGCGAGATTTGCCGTTTGTTAATTTGTCAAATACACACGTCTGCGAAGTTTTCGTAAACGAGTACGAGAGAAGTATCGCAAAATGAAAACATCTTTCAGAAAATCTCGCGCCACGATCAAAGAAACGAGTTGCGTAGCAAACTGCTGATGTTTTATGTATACCTACGCGTATCTTGGACGACGACGTAAATATCGCAAACTGATTTTGTCATAAATATTTAATGAGCAGTTCGTAACGAAGCTTTTCTCGTTGTCTCGATGGCATTCAAGCAAATGCTCTCTCTTTTTTCTTTGACGCACCAATTAAGAAACATAAATAATGGAGGCAACCGATGTTGGTGACGGGCGGGAATTTATCTACGAACGAATTTGCAACTTTTCTACCATTTTACCGACTTCCGTGAGAACCCGCCTGTCAATATGTACCAATCAATTATTCAGATTTTCCAAACGTCTGCCATAATGGATCGTTCCGATTTGCGTACGCGAAGCACTTCCGAGAATTTTACTCATCGCTCGTATACATTGTCCGCTACTTTGATTTCAATTAAAAGTGAATATCAGTATGATATATAATTATGAAAGGTATAATGCAATTAGTTTCAAAAATGAATCTTCAATTACATGATTTACTGCAAAACAAAAAAAAAAAAAAACCAACAAACCGTAAAGCGTTGAAATATATATATATATATATATATCTTTCGCAAAAAGATTACAAGATTGATCATTAAACAAACTTTCGCAAAAGTATATAAGATTATTAATTAAACGTATTTACAAATCGATGTAATTCGTTTCGTCAGACATAATAATTACAATTAGACGTAATAATTACTTCGCGTTCCATTAGTTACTTGGCGAAACCTTTTAAAGCACATTGGCCACGAATACAGCCATTAATTTCGCGTTATTACTTTTGCGGTAGTTTCAACGTGATTAAATACGCGCGCGCCCGACCAAGAAAGTTAATTTAAAAAATAATTCTCGCCTTTTGCGCGCGGTAAACAGAGAAACCGCCATTTCACACTTTATCAAAGGTAAATCAATTTGCATTTAAATTAAACTCCCCGCAGGAGTTGACGTTCAAGTACAAACGGCCGGATAAAGCGGGAGCGAGACCGCCTGATAATGGAAATCGTTTCTTATAAAGCGCGAGAATCGTGTAAATACTCCACGGCACGTTTCCTTCGCTCTTTCTAAGCCCGTCGAGAGAGATCGGCTCGATTTACAACGACAGAATATAACGCGTCGGCAGATGATTGAGCAACGTTTCAGTAAAAGAGAGAGAAAGAACGAACGCAAAGATTCGAAAGAGCGCGATTTCAATCTCGACGAATATATCTCTCTGTCTGATGGTATTTAAGAGTAAAATTCGATGTACGGGCAGGTGACGAGTGTTCGGTTAACTCGAAACGGTAGAAGCGAGCTCGGGATGATAGTAAGAAGCACTTAGCTCAGGACGTGTTCCTATTTCGTAATGCCGTTGGAATTCCTACCCACTATTCTCTCTCTCCCGAGCGCGCGTCCGTCCCGAGTCTTCATCTTCCTATCTGGATGGCACCACGCGCACCGACGGTAACTCGTACACTGACGCTAAACCGACTTTACATACTCCGCCATTTATTCGGGGAACACAATCGTCGCGCAGATTTATAAAACGCGCGGTAAAAAAAAGACAGATATACTGTACTTTGCGAAAGATTGTGTGTTAAATGTTGATTTTTCACCATTTTGGCCGCGTTTCCAGAAACGATTAAGCTGCGCGACGTCGTTCGTATAATTCATTTTACGGACTCTGAAAATTTTCTCCCAACATAAAAGTGCGCAATTCCGGGATCGGTAAAAGATGCGAACGAAAATAATCGCCGCGCGGAAGTTTCGCGCGCGCAAAAACAAATAATGCGTTCGAACTGCAGCCCGTGTTTACGACGTACGTTAATTCGCTTTCGCGTATACACCATCACAGTCGGTGCGTTTTATATACGCACGCGAACCAGAAAATTCTGATGTTTGTAACGGAGGACGAAATTAATGGTAATTGCGGCAGTCGCTCGAGCGGGAAACTTATCGCTTTTAGCTTAACGAAGTCGCAGCGCAAAAAACTGCTCGCTAACTGAAATAAAGCGATGTACTCACTGCATATGTAGAGTCGCGACTGGCTTGTCCGAGAAGAGCACGACCGGCCGGTCGAAGCGTTGGTTGAGACCACAGACGCGGGCGCTACCCTCCAACTGAAGCCAACCGCCCTCGCACCTGCAACAAAAAGACGAGACCACTCTCTTCAGTAACCGACCACTACTTCTGAACGCACTCGGCCGCTCTCCCCTTTCGCCGCTCTCTCTCTCTACTCGTAATTAGTTTCGGCAATTTTCGATCCAGCTGTCTCATCTCCCCCGCGTACGAGAGCTGTTAATTCGCGCCAAGCGAGAGCGGCTTGGAATTTCCCCACCGTGAGGGCGAATTCAATTTTGTCTTGTGCAGTTTTAAGGAACATGCATATTTTACTTCGAGATCGGGCAGGGATTTTCTTGCCGCGAGATTCTTCCCGCGAGTCGAGAATATTCGGATTAGGGATTGCTCTTTCAAGAAAACGTCACTTTTTGCCGAGAGATAAGAATGAATTTTTTTCTCTTCCTAATTTTCACGCGTATATATTGTTAAAGTTACCTTATTTATGCAGCACACATATAAAGGAAGAAGATCCGCCGACAATTGAGCAGAGAAGAAACGAAACAATTAGTAAAATAAAGAACGAAACGACATGCAGCGCGCACTAGGTTTCATTCGAGACTGTCATCTTGGCTGAGATCTCGATCGATATCGAGCGCGCCCGAACAGTTCCGAAGTCGACGCTGCACGACGCGCGACGACTCGAGCCGATCATATGCGCGATATCTGAAGTAAACACGAATGCAAAACAAAAGTATTATAAACAAATAAAATATTATTGGGATTTTTACATGTATATGACACACACACACACACACAAAACTATGTTTTGGAAAACTACGAAACTGTCTCGATTTGTAAATCTAAGTTAAAAGATTTAAAGTTTGAGATTGTTTACTTTATAAAATAAAATCTATTCGTAACTTTTGTGTCTTGAATTTGATTTTATTCTTTACGTTAATTTCTGTATCTGCTGTTTCAAAATTAAATTCGAGCAGAAATCGCATTTCGAATCCAATCGAAAGTTTAATGTTAACCGAGTTTTGTCACGTACGCAGCGCGAGTTTCTCTTTAAATTAAATTGCATGAAGTAAAGTTGAATTAAAATGTTATTAAAATTATCCTTTATGATCCTGTTTAATCCTTTACGATCCCTTTGTTCGTAAATAATATAGAAGAGAGTAGAATTATAGAAAGTTTCGTAATTCGATACATTTTTTTCAAGTAAATCTTCAAATAAATCCTTGCGACAGACAGATATTTACAAACATTACTTGAAATTATTACGAGATTTTTTTAAAACATGTGATACACATATTAAAACTTATCTATTCAAATTTAATACAGTGACAAATTGATTGAATGAATCGATACCTTCTCAGTTCTCGCTCTGTTCGCTTATACGGAAAGTTGTTGCGTGAATTACGTCGCTAATTGTCTTTGTCAAGGATGGGACGCTTCCGATAATAACATTTCGTTGTTAACATTTCGTGGGGTAAACGCGCGGCCCTAAGCGAATGGGAAAAACGATTGCCGCGACGAGGGTCGCGTTGAAATTACTTCTTCGATTACAGGCGACTTCAAAGGATTCGTTTTCCCGAGGCGGTGTCGACTAGGAAGGATTCCCGGAGTAAGGGCAAAATGAGGGAATTGTGACAGGGGGAAGGATGGGGAATGGAGCGGTTACGCAATGCGTAATACTCAACGGGGGAATCATGTCGATTCAATCAGATTTGCCGTCTCTCACCGCATCTTCGTAACAGGGAAAACGGGCGCAATCTGCTATAACACGCTCGGTTGATTATTATCCGTCAAAATCTTAGGAAATTCGCGGCGATTTGACGATCCTCGTATATATGGATAAAAAAACGCGACATTTGTCGTTCAAGAAAAATTCGCAAAGATATTTAACGGGCAAAATTATTATACATATTATTATTGCAACGAACAAAATTTTTCTACACGAATGCCAAACGATTCGTTAAAATCTCGATATGTTTTGTCGCACAATGTGACTTGAGAATACTGAAGAGAATCGATAAATCGCTTATTGGCCTGTATTCTGGAGCATAATGTTCGACAGGATTAATAGATACTTTCTCTCTCTCTCTCTCTCTCTCTCTCTCTCTCTCTCTCTCTCTTTCGTATTGAGAACGGCTCGAGGCGGCCTTCCTTCAATAACATCAATAATGTTAATTAACATATCAACGAGACAATCGCGTAGACTCGCATCCTCCGCGGTAATGCCTTCGATCTCCTGGGACCTGGAGGCCCTTTATCCTCCGTACAGGTTCATTCAAATCTTGATGTAATTCGTGTGGATGCTCGCGCGCTATTGTTGCGTGAAGAGACGGATATGTGCCGCCATAGTTCACTATTGTGTCGACCGTACGCTTATGAATTAATTGCTTGCGGGGTCTCGATGGGTCACGCGGATCCGATCGTCGCGCAATCCCCTTCGATCTCTATTGACGACCGACCGACATACATCTTCCCTGTGTAATCCGACCGGATAAAACTTCTGATCCGAGTTACGACGCCGTTAACATCCCGCAGAGAATACAAACTCGCTTGCTGCCATATCCGCTGTAAAGAAGGCAGAGTACATAATGCTACTTTTGGATAAAAATATTGAGTTAACCGAGTTTTGTTTGCAATGAAGATAACGAATGTGTCACATCAACGTGACAAGAAACGGCAATCCAACGTAAACTGGTCGAACAATTGCATTTGTGCCAGTTTGTAAAGCAAAGATCTAAAACTTTGATGTTGAAGTGGTCTTTACAAAGTTGGAAAAGCGTCCAGGTATGACATCGTAATGCACCAAAAGAAAATAAGCAAAAGGATCGGCAAAGTCGATAAGCAGCGTTAGGGAAGCGGTAAGAGAGAGAGAGAAAAAGAGAAAGAGAGAAACAATGAAAAGGATGAACGAGGAATAGTATCAACAAGACATCATAAATAATTGAAGCGGCACGTGACTTGAGAAAAGGACGGGCATCGTTACTTTTCCAGACCGCCGCCTTCTTTCGGTCCGAGAAAGAAAGATGTTCATTTTTGATGCCGGCTTACGTGAGTTCTCCTCGGATCCCCTTTCCCGCTCGCTCGAAACTTTAAATCGCACCAGAGACATGTATCCGCTAGACAATTCGATAAGAAGCTTTTTCCACGCTCATTAGACATGCAACATAGACAGACGGGTGAGCGCCAAAGAATTTACCGAAGAATGAAAGATATCGAAGGGAAAGGGAGAGATCGTTACGATCGCAAAAAACGCGAAGATCGACGGAGAAGGAAGAGTAAAGGAACAAAAGTACATTCCGGCAAATATAGTGGTATTGTCAATTATGCGATGCAAATAAGAGCGAGCGCGTCACGCTGCATCAGCAATCCGGCAACGGCGAGTTTGCGGTTTGCATCCGGATTCGCGGCTGTTATCTTTATCATTTGAAATCTACAATGCCTCGTCAGCATTGTACAAGCAACTTGTCTTGGCATGCAACGGCAGACTTTTGAGAAAGAATAAACACGATTACTCGCAACGGTCTTGTCTTCGTCATTCGTTCGAATTCTCAACGAGTCAATTTATATTTTATATTTCCGCGAATAAAATCCGTTACGTATGTAATGACGTTTTTTTTATTTAAGAAATAATATTTTCTCATCCGAGCATAGCATTTTATTTAACAGAAACGCGGTTTTTTTATTCTTGCACTTGTAGTGCATGACGATTTTCGAGCACGATAGTCGAAAACGATGTAATCAATTATAATAGAACGCTCGCGAGAAATTGGGAATAAAAGGCGAAAACGAGAGAGGCGTATCAAGAGATTTTATTGTTACCGGCAGCAGTGAGATATAAATAATTGAAATGCCAGGTTGTGTCAGAGAAAAAGAGAAAGAATAAGAGCAGAAGTTGCCCGTTCTCGGCATCGCCGCCGTCGCTCTCTTCGTGTAACGACGACGACGAATTTACCCTTGCTGCTCTGCCTCTCACCCGAGGAGTTCGCACCCCTCGGCGTTTCACGTTTCGCCGAGTGCATTTGGCGTCTCGTGTCCGGCTGTGAAAAGCACGAACCGACCCTTCGTGCTCTTTCTTCTCGCGTCTCGGATGCCACGGCGGGTGAGAAGCGAGGAGGAAGTCCACCGAGAGATCCAACAGACGATTCGCAGGAAATTGGATGCTTTTATTTCGCGCGATTTTCTCCCATGCAACTTCTCCCTTCCTTCTTCCGTCTTTTCCAATATGCCGATCGTTTCTCTCTCGCTGTCTCTCTCTCCTTCTTTCTCTCACTCTCTTCTGCACGATGAACTGAACCCCGTGACCGAAAGATCGAAACGATTTCTCGAGAACCGGCAATTGACCGTCCTAGGTTTTCGGGATGTGATCCAACTGCTACTATTCTACGAAGTTCTACAGAGTGTTAGAAAAGGACAAGACTTTTTGGCGAAGCAATTCCCCTATTTTTAAGATCGAATAACACGTACATACATACGCTCTATTTTGTTAGGCCAAAAAATAAAAGGGGATAAAAAATATGATTTCTTTCAAAGTAGCGAATACATCTCTGTAATAAGTGATAAAAGTAAGTAAAAATACGTGAGAGAAAATCAGATAATTAGACTTTACGTAGCGAACACAGAGCTCTGTTATATTTTATATCTTCTTTCGCGATAGTTCGGCGATGGTGGCACGCGAGTTTCATCGCGTGCACGTTTTTCCGATGAATCACGAGGATCGGGCACGCGATACGAAAATTCTCCGACGACGGCTCCCTCGTCTCTTTCTTCTTGTTAATAGAAATTATCTTACGGACGCGTATACGGAAGTAGTGTCTCGTTGAATTATACAAGAGCAGCGAGATTTCTCGGGGCGCGCGCACGAGCGAAGGCTTCTGCGGACTACATCTGGAGGGAATATCGTCACAGCGTCGAGGGGGAGTTGCGAAACACTCGACTGCAATTTAGGACGGCCTTGTCTCCCGGAGTCCCTTATAATCGCGCTGGCTCACTGGGGTATAAAACGGAAACTCGTGGACCGTGCTTCTTGGCAGTGTAATGCGAAACAGACAGATCTCCGCGCGCTGCGCGGAAACTTCGAAGTCACGGTTGCGGCTACAATACCAGTAATGTACAGGGGGCTGCCCGACGTAAATGCGTGCATATATTTGATCAGTTAATGGAAATTTTGAGAGAAATTTGTTCGACAACAAATTAATTTCCAAATAAATAATGCACGACAATAATGTGTAATTAGTAACATCTTTGATTAACAAAGCTGTTTCATCCCGCAGTTCTTTTCGCAGTTCATTTTAGTGTATACATATGATCGATTTTTATAAATTATTTACAACCAATTAAAGTGTCACAATAATAAAAAAAAAAAAACAATAAATAAATTTATAGAAATAAAACAAGATTTGCAATTGTTTGTAAACTCATCAAATTTTGAACTAGTTACGCTGATACGCGGAACGAGAATTTCGTTGTAACCGAGATAAAATGTTCTCAACGGTTCATAACGTCTTTGGCACAGTCTGCCGTGACGCACGAAAGAATCTCGGCGCGCTACTTCGCAGGGAGAACACGTTCTTATCGAAATTACCGTAGCGGAAGATGTGAATGTGCCTGGATCCTTTCGGCAACTCCCTTCCTCAAAATATCGTGCAATTTGGCGCGTCTTGTCGCAAAGTATTTTAATCGCGGTCGAACCTTCGCGAGAGGAAAACGGCGTAGTCCAGTCTGTAAGTCCGTATATGTTTGTATACGTTGTTGTGTTGCATACACAAATACAACACACACATGCGCGCGCGCATGATACGTGCGCGTTCTGTACATACGTCCGCTTGTGGATAGTTCGAGTAGAGCAAGGCACAGGAAAACCGACTAGACGATGAGAAGATTGCCCGGAGGCAGAGCCAAGCTTACCGATGTCAGTCAACTGGAAATCGCTTACTCGCGCTCAGAGTATCTCGTATTTTACATTTCCTCCTCCTGGAACCTGTTCTCTTCCGAAACGTTCCCACCCCCGACGTTTCGCCATTCTGCTTGCACAGCTTTCGACGTCTTTTTCGTGCCGTGCTCTTCCCCCCACAACGGGGCGCGAACCTTTGCGTCTAAAGGGCAGCGAAGAGGAACGGAGCTATATTGCAAATCAATTTACTGCGGATATATATTCGGACGGAACCCTCGCGTTTCTGGAGGGCGGATTATAAATTTAAATGTAAACCGAGGCGATCTCAAGGGACAAAAGTGAAGAGCGGTTTCCTCTCGTAGGTGCACTCTCTCACCCAGAGTGACGATGGTGAAAGCCGTGATGGCTCGCCCGCACGTTTGCAAATACCCTCCCTAATGCTTCGGACAATATAGCGATCGAAGATCTCTCACATTCGAGAGAGAAGTTCTCACAAAAATGTTCGAGAAAGAGACGTTATTTTATTACCTATTTATATATTTACAGATTTTTTTTTACGAGGTTTTATTATTTTTTTTATAAGATTTTTATAAAATGAATGTTTTATAAAATTGTTTGCATTAAATTATGTTCAATTAATTTGAAGTTTCTATATAACATAAAATTTATTATAAATTTTATATAGTGTATAATTCTATACGTCGTATTATTTATAAAGTAAAATCGTGAAATTTAATGCAGATAGAAAATCATTCATTTCATGAGTAAGGTAAATCGGCTTAACCCGGAATAATGTTCGCTGATGACGTGCCAATAGCGAAGCCAACTGAGAGATAAATCCGTTTGCGGCAATACGCGCGAGTGTGTTGTAATTCAGTTTCAAGCGGCTGAGCTCGTAGGATCGGGAATACTTTAATCTCGACTCTTTAAGCGCGTTGTATTAAAAAATGTTAACTGATTTCTGACCGCGTAGACGTGATTTCAGCTAAATTGAAAGTTATTTTATTATAATCAGCTTTTTGTTAACTCACATTTTTTTCTTAAATCTTTATATTGGTAATTTTTAGTATTTCTTAATCACGCAAAGAAAGAAAATATTAACTAAAATTTTTTTATTGCATACATCTTGTTTTCAATTCAAAAATAAAAAATTATTTGTTTCTGACATTTCATAGAATTACTGCAAGAATGAAAATGTAGGTTTCGCAGAAAGTAAAACAAATTACTTCAATTCCATTTATGTCTATAGATAAAAACCATATTTTTAACCGCTGTTTTATGTATTGCCTTTTGTCTGACACATATTAGGAACGTCGCCATTGTTTATTCTATGCTGAATGATTTTCTCGAAAAAACGACGGTGCAAGTGGCCGATGAAGTTTTAAAGATACACTGACCTCTCTTTATAAGACGGAAAATCGATAAAGTGCACCGTCTATATTTTTGCAAGCGGGGTAATAAAACCGCATTTATTCTTTAACCTTCTGCTTCATTAACCTCACGCTATTTGAATATGTAACAAGCTCGAGAATATTCGAGAGTTTAAAATTTTAGAATTAAGAACTGTAAGAGTATTTAAAACTACATAAAATTTAAGCCAAAAATTAATTTAAATGACGTAAGTCACTTACAGCATGATGTACTACTTGAAACTTTTGAATATTTGTAAAAAAAACGGTAGTAACATGTAACTTTACGCAGAACTACTTATTTTAAGTAGTATGTCTCGACGATTCGTGAGACAGTGAATCATATTTCAGTCCCGAGTGGTATTACGAGGAATTAATCAGACAGCAGAAAAACAGACGTAGCAATAATTTCACAATTTTCTGAAATTGCGTGAGTTACGAGATTGACATGTCGTTAAGATGATCACTTCGGCTTTTAAATCGCGAAGTTCGATTTACCGAGCTATAACGAATAATTGACTAGTCGAGGCTCTTTAGCTTCAATTGCGCATTTACGCAATGGACTTTAACGAGCACATCGTTCGCTCCTGTAAATATTTATATTAGGCAAATATAAATATATATATACATATACAATATATATTATATATATTTTATATATACAATTAGCTTTTGCGTTACAAAAGAAATACACTTCGTTGTTAGTTTTTTTATTTCGCGCTAATCAAGAATCACTCGCCTTTTCCTCGCGAGCTTCGCCGTCTTAACGAACTCGAGATGCCTGAAAAAATACCACCGATAAAATTATACCTCCGACGATGGAATATTCTGTCGAAGATTTGACTCTGATCAGTCGATGGAATAAAAAAAAAAAAAAAAAAAAAATAACTCTTTCGTCGAATAAATCAACAAGAAAAATTCTCCACCTCTCGGACGAAGGAAACGATCTGCTGCGCCGGGGGAACGGAGCTTAAAAGAATAACGAGGCCAGGATGGCGGGACGAGCAAAAGAAACTGCAGAGACGAAAGAGAAAAGAAGCGCTGAAAACTCTCTTTTTTCACTTTATTCCTCGCCGACATTCCTGACTTCTCTGATCTTTTCGTTCATAACGATGAAATGCACGCCGCTGGGATTTCAGGGTATCCACGCGGATACTGGATTTTGTGACCGGAAGCTGTCGGGCTTGTATCAAAGTTTAACACGTGTTTTTGACGTCTCTCTGTTTGTTGTTGGAGGCGCTGTGCTCGAAAATGGTACGCACGATGTTTGTCAACGTCCGTGTTCTCGAAACCATTTCTCCGTTCTCTCTCTCTCTCTCTCTCTCTCTCTCTGGCGTGGCAGGATTTCGTAGGATTTCAGATTATAGTGTGAGTGACGAAGGTGGATGTTGACAGAACAGCAAAACTTTTATTTCAGATAGACGCAATTTTTAACGTCTAACGGTCACGCAAACAGCATAACGCAATCCGCGGTCACGGACCGCGAAAAGAAATGACAACTATTTGTCACAACGCTCTATCACCGTTATAAAAAAAAAAAAAAGAAAAAAAATAAATAAATCCCGAAATATACCGTCGCAAACGGCAAACAATAGAAATAAAAGTGAAGAACGGTCTAAATAGTCCTCTTTCGAATAAAACACAGAAACGGGGGCGAAACGGCCATTTTGACGAAGGTAAGAGATTTTAGTACGTGTATACGCAAGGGGGAGTCATTCGAGGATGCAAACCGAGGCCACCGGGTTGAATAATTGGGCCTCGTCGGGTTTTATTAAAACATCGCCGCCAGTGGAATCGCAGGAAATGTATCTATGTAACCATCGGTGATTTATGCGAGTTATTTCGCGTTGGGACTACGCCCGTTACATCAGGTAGATGCAAGAGTAACGAAAAAATGAGAGCACGAGAGCGCAGTGCATGTGTGTATACACACGTGTGCACCGAGTGTTGCGCAAAGAGGGATCTATCGTCATTTTTCCGCAAATATAAAATTTAAATACGGGCTGTATATTGTGATATTGAATGATCAGACATTGAGAAGAGAGAGAAAGTGTAACAGTTTTATATTCTGTTACACATATATTTCTCAGTTATCGTATCATGGATTTTCAATAAAATTTGCAATAACTGTTATTTTCACTTTGACATGTTTTAGGATCGTAATTCGCACAAAAAATTAAATTTTAAAGAAAATAACACATGTGTGTTTCCAAAAACGCAATTTATTTAATCTCGATCGAAATTTGCGTTTCACCGTGTGCATACGACACGAGAACTTATTTTCCATGTTACTATTACTACCAATTGCGATGTTCGTGTTCGCACTGGGAGAATGTTATGGATGCGGTGAGCGTAAAATCAAATTTCTAACGATCAGAACGATTCCGGGCGCGGCCCTAGTTAGACCGGGAGGAATGGTGAGTGCATAGATCCACTCTCTCCGAACATTTCTCTCTCTCTCTCTCTCTCTCTTTTGAAAATCGGACGACAGCCGAACCAACGAACGGCGAACGTGTCTCATCGATCGCGCCCGTTAATCCGCCGACGATCTACACGGCATAAATCGCGCTGGTGATGGTGCAAACGAGCACGGATAAGCGAAAAGTTTGCCATTTCTGGCTTCCGATGCGACCCGATACGCCCTGCGGGCGTGTATTTTTGCGCGACCGCGTGTGAACTTTCGGCATCGCGCCAGATTCGCCGGGAGGTGATTTTATTTCTCGCTAATGAGACGCAAATTCCGGCGCGTAATGAATGATTGTAACGCGAAATTGTGCGTTTCGGATATTCGCGCGTAAACTTCACGCTTAAAACACAAGAGTGATTTCGCAATATACATATCCATACCGGTGTGCCATTTTCAGATTAAACGTTTGCTTTTGCAAAGTACGAGCTGCAACTACTGCAAAACTGTACCATTAAACAGGCCACTTGGAAAAATTTAATTTCTTCTTCTCTTAAACAATTTGGATTTGACCGTTTCACTTTAAAACAATGTTGTTTTAATATTTGATTGTTATCTAACACTTTCATGAATATAATATATTTTGAGTTGTGTGTTATCTTAAATTTGTTACTAGACATTTTTTACTAGACATCTATTTCTCACAGTAATTTTATTATAGCTGGAAGAAATATAATAGAGAAGAGATTTTAACACTAGCTATTTTCAACAGCCTCTCTCGTCTGATGATAAATTTTTTTTCTTCTTTTTCGCAAAAAATTATCGTGGCGCGACTTCTCGGTGCACCAGAACCAGAAACGATCCATTAACTAATTTATTTTTGATGAGACAAATTTTACTCAGTAGCGACGCGTGTAATCAGCGGTAAAACTAGCAGAAACGGTTTCCTTTTCTGTCCGACTCGATTGTTGCGTCTTTCCGGCTTTTATCTCTCTTTCTTTCTCTTTCTCTCTCTTCATTCCGTCTCTTTTTCTACTTCTCTCCAAGGCAGTTTCATTTACCCTCGAGCGAATGAAAGACTACTCCACGCGTCCACGAGCCCGAACGGCATTGTCGTAATGTGGAAAGTTGGCGAATTGGATCTCAAGTTTTCTGAAAACAAGACTATCTCTCGCGCTTTGTCCGGTCCGTATAGTAGACGAATAGAAATACGAGCGATAAAACCGACACAACAAGAATCGGAAGCAATGACGACGCAGTTTCGGAGGCTCGTCAAGGCTCGCTAATTGTCGTTTGATCTCATCAAACCACTCATAGGAAACAATATACTATTTTCTTACATTAAAAAAAAAATAATGCAACGATTAATTACTGCACCGAAAAGAATTTTTGCTGTAATATTAAAAAAATTACTATATAATTTTGATATTATGTGGCCAGCAAGAAAAATTTGTTAAACCTACTAAATTTTTTTTATTTCGCAAACTTCAATAAACTTAACAAATTTCTCTTGCTGATCACATAATATCGAAAAACTTATTTTTTTGGTGTGAGCTTTTCTATAATAAATCTAGAAAATCTTAAACGTAGAGATTATATTCGTGTTACAAGTATTAAGCGACTACTTTAACGCGAAAACTTCTGCGCTTCGTGCGGACTTCTTCTAGACGAAAAGAAAGATTGAATGAAAGAAGCGTGTGTTAAGCGGCGGTACGTGATAGTATTACGCGAGCATTCCGCGATTCTTTGCGCGCGGTCTATGCAAATGTGAGGAAACCGCGACGCAAGTGTATGATTAGTAGATTTCTCGGTATTTGAGGATAATGCCGAGTTTTAAATTCCCATTGTGCGTCGTCGTTATTATAACGCAGTTATTTAACCATAATAGTCGGCTGCGGATTCGCACATGTTAATGATTTATTTCAGCGGGATTTCGTATTGAAAGGCCGCCTAAACCGTGCATAAACCATGAAGCCAATCACGCACGCCGCGATCCAGATAGATTCGATCGCGCATAATGCGCGGAGATTCGAGCTAATAAATAACCGGGTCCCATTGTCTCGTCCGCGCCAGTCGATCGTAAAATCACACCGGCGGTAACCGCAGCTGCATTATTTCCAGAAGCGCGCAGATAAACGGCCGACGGCTGATAAAAATCGCACGGTTAGCGGTCTCTCCTGTGCGAGCGCGAAGTCCAGATGCATTGTTCATTGCTCATTCAGAGGCGAAAAAAAAAGCGGCAATTGCTATTGCCCTTTCCTCGCAGTACAAACGGCGGAGACCGTAACCAAGCGAAGAAGCAGAAGTAAAGAAACAATATTAAATACTAATCAAACATAAGAAAATCTACAAAACGGAAGATAATTAAAATTAAAATTAATTATATTTCTTCCTAAAAAAAAAAAAAAAGAAGAATATGAAATTTCCTCTATGGAGAGATTTTTTTAGGTCGATATAAATTTTTCTCCGAATGTATCTGAGTTAATGTTACGTAACGGCCGAACAGGTAGTTTAATATACCTTTTAGCCCAGTATCGTGTTCTGCGGGGTACGGTTTGCGAATTAATAGCCTTCGTAACATTAAATCACGTTGTAAACGATTATTAATTAGGTCGGCGACTTTAAGGCGCTATAAATGTTACACCCGCTGACTTCATTTACCCGTTCCTCGTTAGAGTTAAATGAAATTTCGGAATGTTCTTATTACGCGCGCGGCGGTAAGTTCCGCTCGTTTGAGGGCAACACGTTAAACGCGCAAATTCACCGTTGTTGACCCGGCGTTTACCGTGTGCGTGTATTATTTATGCCGCGCGTAACGAACGTCGTCTGCAAATCCAAACGACTTCCTCGTGTTGGATTTATCAACAAAGCGAGTGTCTAATTTGATAAGTGTACATAGCGGGGGCAAACAATTCACGAAGTGTGCTCGGCATACATTATTACAGTTCGCGCGGTAAGCGCAAGTTAGAACCGCGCACCTTGTGAGCGAAACGTCGAATTTCGAGGGAGGAATTGTACCGTCTGATATTCCAGTCGCGCACGTGATGTACATATGTAATCGTGTTATCTTCCGTAGAGTCGTGTGAGATGCGACGTGTGAGTTATGACAATCTTACGTGCGTGCGCGCAACGTCTTCGTCGCAGCAACGAGAAAATCATAATAAATGTACGTTTAATTACGAGACGTTATCTCGCACAGCGGTAACTTAAGTATTTACCTCGACACTTACTCGTCGTATGTGAAAGCAGCACTTTGTGTGTTTCTGTCAGACAAATTATCTTTACATAAATTACAAATTTTTTTGTCACTTTTAAATCGCGTCGCTGCTCATCGAGCATTTTCATCCGAAAAATATGAAGCAAAACCGTGTATTAAAGTCATGTGCAAATATTTTACAGCGCGATTAAACCCATACCAAGAAGAATAGAACTTTACGCAACTGTGAAGAAAAAAGCGCTTTGCTTCTTTTTCCTCACTTATTTCTTATAATTTTGCGATGAGACGCGTTATCCTCTTCAAACGACCTTAGTTTAAACGAGAATCGCTTTAATACTTTTTCACGATGTGAAACTTCTAACATGCGGTGTCACTTCGCGCGTTCGGGCCTCAAGAGATATAAATTTCGCTGCCGGCTGACGAAGTTCGCTTTTCGAGAGCCCCGCCAAAAACCGCTTTCTGACGCAGATTAGGTAATTTTGCCGTAAAAGTGGCGTAATTTATGAAGCTACTTAAATCTTAATCATCGAGCACAATACTATCCCGCTCGCGCGCTCGCTCGTCCTTTTGCGAAACGATGACCTCTTCGGATGGAAATTATCGTTAAATGACTTGCAAAAGGTATGTATTTTTTTTTTAAAGAGCAAGAACGTTCTGTAAGAATAACCTCTGCAACCGAAAACAATCTTGATATTTTGACATCGCTGCTTTATTACAGTTTTGCATTCATTTCGCAGTTTTCTGATTATTAATAATTCTAATTATATTCTGATTATTAATTATGAGTATTTTGAGACAGAAAGAGACTAAAGCTCTTTTAAATATAAAGTTTTAATTTTTATATAGGCAAGTGGTTTCTCTCTCTCTCTTTCTCTGAGACGATCAAATCCAAGAAAGCCTACTTTATCGATTGCCTGATTCACAGAACTCTAGAGACTCTCGACGACCAAAGACACTTTTCGACTGTTTAATTTTCAGACGTGACGATAGCTCACGTATCACAAGATCTTCACAGAATGATTTAGTTCTCCCGCTGTGTTGTACTGAGACTTGTGAGCATTTTTTTAGATATATGTGCGTTAAAGTTTAGAATGCGATACCGACTACTATCCGCAGGAAATCTTTCTGTATCTTTAGAAGTAGAATGTACAAATTTTTAATGTCAAATAACTTACCTATTTTTTGTACTATTATTTTTTTCTTCTGTTTTGTTTTACTTTTAATTTTATAGGTATTGTTAAAATTTTCACCATTGTAATCTTTCTTTATTGTTACTAAATATTGCTTTATTGTTATTTTTGATACTTTGTTCTGTTATGATTTAAATTTATTAATCTTTTATTTTTATTTTTTATTTTTATATTATCTTTCTCTTTGTCACCTTGCGCGCTTGAAGGGTTCTTCCCAGAGTGCTTTTATAAATAACGCTAATAATCTAATCTAATCAAATCTCTCTCTCCCTCTCTCTCTCTCTCTCTCTGTCTCTGTCTCTGTCTCTGGTCTCTGGTCTCTGGTCTCTGGTCTCTGGTCTCTGGTCTCTGATCTCTGGTCTATGGTCTCTGGTGTATGGTCTCCGACTCTAGTCTCTGGTTTCTGTCTCTGAACTCTGGTCTCTGTATCTGGTCTCTGGGACCTGTCTCTGGTCTCTGGTTTCTAGTCTCTGGTTTCTAGTCTCTGGTTTTTAATCTCTGGTCTTTGGTTTCTGGTTTCTGATTTCTGATCTCTAATCTTTAGTTTCTGCTGTGGTCTCTAGTCTCTGATCTGTCTGTCGGCCTCTCTGATCTGTCTATCCTCGACCTTTCTGGTCTGAACTGGTTTCTGGTCTCTGATCTCTGGTCTTTGTTTCTGGTCTCTGCTTCTGTTTCTGTCTCTTTTTCTCTCTCTCTCTTTCTCTCTCTGTTTTTCTTTCTTTCTCTTTTTCTTTCTTTCTCTTTCTCCCTTGTTCTATTGCTTGAGTTAAAAATCTCACGAATTGTGAATGAAATATATCTTTAAAATACTTTTCCACTAAACCACCAGTGGTCGAATTTACTTGCAACTGAAAAAGTGTCCTGCTTGCTTCCCTTTCATCACACTTACTGGTATATTATTACTGCGCCCGTTCCACTACTGATGATGAAGCTAGGACCGTCGTTGAAACGTGTGCGGTGAAGGGAAAGCGAACGTAGCGCTCAGAGAAAATCTTTCGGCAGTTGCAAATAGTTGCACCAAGTACTGATGTAAACTATTACGCGAATTTACAGTATCTAAACTCGTAAATAAATGCGCGCGGTGTAGACTGAAAGAGTGGTAATGCGCAGTTTAACGAATAAAAAAGTTTTCGTTGCGTTTCCTGTGTTGAAGGTAGCGAGAAAATTATAATTAATTAAAGAGGGTTTTCAACGTGGCTTTTTCTCAAAGCAGGAAAGAAAAGTTATCGTATAAGCGTTCTGCGCGTTACAACGTTAAAACTTAACTAATGCAAGATAACAGCGAGGAACATTTGCCGACTATAATTATCTTATCGCTCAAATATTTCCGCAGCATCCCGTAGATGACGTAATTCGTAATGTCGGATATACAAACATGTACATATACGTACATAATGACAATAATAATAATAAGCTGTTGTAATTACTTGCATTTTGGAAACATTTATACCGGCTTACAAAATATCTTTGATAATATTGTTACGCCCGTGAAGGCGTAATATATGAAAAATTCACTTTGAAAAAATACCAACGCCAACGAGATTCAGAAATTAAAAAAAAGCTTCAGCACGTTCTTATATTTTAATTACACTCTCTCGCGAGAATACTTTGAAAGATTTAACCATTATCAAACGCGTCGATTTCTTTTTATTTACATTAATACTCTACAAAAGTTTATCTTTTATCCGACAATATTATCTTGCTAGATATTCCCGCGGGAGGTATATCTTGTTTTATTCTCTCTCAATCTTTTACTCGCTACCGCGCTTAACATCGCTTAAATATCGATGTAATATCTCACTTTTGAAAAGTGCGCAAAATTGCATAGACGTTTACCGCGAAATACGAAATTGGAGTGAACGAGATACTAATCAGAAAGCGATGACATCGCAGTCGTGAGAGGAAGAAAGAAAGAAAAAAAGAAAAAACGAACAAGAGATGCGAGAACGGTGCGAGAGAAAATCGAGAAGAGCGATAGGTGGATCGTGTAAAAGAAACGGCCTCGGAGCCATTTTCATACAAATTCCTGAGCCGCTCGATAATCATAGCGAAATTAAGGTCATCTATCATCGGCGATACTCATTCTGTTCCGCCACCCTATTTTATAATATTCCGCTGAATAACGTAATTCTCTCGCTTCTACTCTCTCTCCTGACCGCGTGTACGCGGGCGGAACAAGACAGAAAAGTGAGACACAAGGGTGACAGGATGGCATACATGACGAAGAGAGGGTGAAAGCGCCGCGCTTTTCGGGTTGACGGACGAAATCCACGCTCCTGGTTATGCACATCCGTCAACAAGCCAGCTGGATATTCGCGAGATACTTTATACGAATGATACAAGAGAGAAAGAGAGAGAGAGAGAAAGTTGCCTCTCGCGAATATATCGCGATGAATTAATTACAGCCGTGTGTATATGTCGCCGCCGCGGTAAAGGTAATTTTTCAACATTCTGCAGATTAATGTCTCTCTTGCGAGAAAGAGACGAGTGGCGGACAACAAGTTATTTTGTGCGGGACAGTTCGGGTTTTATTCGCGAGATGCGTTTTAATTAACTTTTCATGATTTTCATCGCGGTTCTATTGATAAATATATTCGGAGCGAACGGGGAGAGAAAGAAGAAGGGAAAGAAAGAGCGGGATTTTCGACGGAAACGCGAGCTCTTTATAAAACGAGCCTTCATTACCCGGATATTACGCCGCCCTATGTGGCTTCCACCCTGCGAATTGAATAAATATATCACGTCTATCTAAATTAATCTCCCCTCTATCCCATTTGATCATTCAATCATTCAATTTTGCAAATTAATATTCGAGCGTTTCTGTATAACATAGTGCTAAATTCCCCGGCGGACGCCGGGTAATTCCTCCATTCATTATCGCGAATTAATTAACTTTATAGACGGATAGACAGATACACAGAGATACATTTATATATTATTGTGAGAGATATAAGGACGACACGCGATCGTGCAGCGTACGGATGATTCCTGGAACACCGACGATTCCGCTTCGCCAAGTTAATTTGCGCAATCTCGACGGCTCGCGGCGAACATATTATCCGCGCGCCGGCTGCGTCATGCGCGAAACCAATTTTCGCGAGAAGTTTACTAATGGAAAAGTACGAAATTTGTATAGCGTTCAATAAAGCCCGTAAATTAATTCCACACGGTTAATTTGAGAGTGCGCTTCTCCCCCTTGGGAAGGAGGGGAGAGGGTAATATCTCTACGGAGTTAGCACATGCATTGTGTTTTCGCGCAAATCAATTCTCGAGAACTCAAACATATATTGCGTTTGCGGTACTAAACTCGCGCGATAATTTATGCAATTAATTATTCTCTAACAAAATAATAAATCACGAATAAATCGCATGAAATTCCTTCGTGATTTATTTATTTATAATATATATTTTATTTGTGGATATTAGACGTAACTTAATCGAGTAAATAAATCAATTTGAAAGCTCAACAACGCACACGTCTTTTTATGAAACAAAAAAACACTCTTATGCAGTGCGTTCGAGTTTCGCACGAGAGTGTCATCGATTATAACGATTACTTCCGTTACTTAATAAGCTGAAGCTGATATCGCATCGCGTGGATCGTTTGAGAAATGTTCGTGAAATGAAGTACATGTTCAACCAAGGATACCTGACCCAATTGCGTCTCATCGAGTGCACTGAGGTGACTGTCGACTGTGGCTGGGCATTCGGAATTAAGAGCACCTACATCTTCCGGTTTTCGGTCTGAACACAGGGTGTCCGAGTGGTCCGCGCTTTGTTCCTTTCCCCAAAATTCACGTTCCATTATCAAGCTCCTACGAGTGTCCGAGAAGGACCGCGGGAAGTCCGGCTGTGTGAGACAGCGGCAAGATAGACGATTTGCCTTCGTGAAAGAGCATTTGCCGAAAAGGGAATGTGTAAACGGAAAACGATTTATGTAAAGCGTAAATATTTGAGGAATGTCGCAGAGACATTTAATCCACGAGGAAACGTTTTCTGTTTTTTCTTTTTTTTTTTTTTTTTTTTTACAAATAATAATACATATGTTATGTATAGTTTTTTTTATCTTTAATTTTCACATTGAAAAGAAAGTGAAAGACAAAAACTAATCTTCGAGATGCGATATAATACGTATAATAATTAAATCTTTAAAATTAGTGATTAACCTTTTGTTCTTTGAAGGATGTGGTGAACGTGACACAAAACAACACAAGGAACCTGTTATGGGCGTCCTACATACAGAGCCCGGAAAGTTACATTAATTATAACTTAACGAGCATGAACTACACACGTATTACACGACCACGTCGTGTAACACGTGTCGTTTGTCATATTTCCGCCAACTCTCTGTCCCCTACGCTGCGCTCCTCTGTGATATTAATTTTGCGTCATGCGCTGCGTAAACTACGAAAACCGGGTGTATTTCAATCTCACTCGTAAACGTTAAATTCGCTCGAAAGATTGTTGCCCGCGATTTAACAAACAGAATTTTGTGGCAAAGTACTTGTTTAATCGCGTTTATTTGCACAATTATGTCTCATATACACTGGTGCGTAATGTTAAACAATTCAGAGTAGGCAAATATTTTTCTTGTAAATTTGCACGATATCGATTTTGTCGCGATTTCACTTTCGACGATATCAAGTCGATTCGGTCTCTGATACATACGATAATAATGATAAAAGTAACGCACGCGCTCGCGCTATACACGTGATCGTTTGATATATTCGCGGAGTTCCCTGTTTTTCGCACTTGCGCGAGATATTTTTCGCGCGCGCGATTTTCAGACGCGTCGCAAATGACCCGCGAAATTTCACGCTGATTTTGTGTATGTGTGTTCAACGAGTGGCACTAAAATTCCGCAGGATTTTCCACGATAAAACCGATCAAGCGCCAATATTTTCCCGTGTAGGAGGATTTGCGCGATACGGTTCGCGGGAGCGTCGCTGTTTCTTCCGGTCGTTGCAGTTTCTCAGAGCGCGGCAGTGCGCGGGAGAACGGAAGAAACGCGAGCGGTTCCGACAGCGCGGGCAAGAGTAACGATATTTTTCGTTCTCAGCTTACCGACCGTTTCCACGCTAACAAGTGGACTTAAAAGTGCGAACTCCTGTATTTTTTTTATACGCGCGTTTAATGCAGCGCTCTTAGCGCACGTAACAGATGGCGGCGTTTACGAGGTGTCTTGTTGTTTGGAAGCTTAATTTGCGTGAGTAATGCAGATTCGCATTTCGCTCGCGACCCGAGTGTTTCAAGCGTATCATTTTTAAATTTTTCTAACGATAATATGCGCGTTCAGAAGATCTGCCGATTCTATATAACTGTTTAAAAGCTTCGTTTTTACATTTGTTTGTTCGATAAATTATAGAAATAAAATAAAGGAAATTAACTCAGCGATGAGAATTGTAGTTTTGCTGGTTAAAAATGTGTGTTTTTTTTTTCATATATATTATCGCCTGTCTGGACGACACACACTGTTGTTCGCAATAAATTCACAAAAAGTTCAATTGCTCTGTACAAATCCTTTTCAGATGCACGCGCACAATATTCCGCGAACTGTCACTGCAAATTTAACGGAAATGTAGTTTCTTTCGGAAAAGATAACAATGGCAATGGCACAGGCGCATATTTCCCGTTTGTGCCACTCGCGCGCCATAAACACACATCCGCCCTGTGGATATGTAGCTCGCGCACACTTTGCATATTCTACAACGGGAACAAAAGCTACTGCAGTAAGCTCCCCCGCGTATGATGCTCGGCGCATTGTAAGCTTCCCGCAACTTCGCTGTCGCGGCGTAGAGCGCGATGGGTAGGGTTAGCTGGAAAAGCCTTGTCGAAAAATTGTAAGAACTTTTCCAGAGCTTGTCGAAGAGACCTTTCCCGCCCGCCACAAAGTTTGTCCGCGAACGTGGTCGAAGTTCGCGCTCGGCACGAACGAGGCGGAGATGCGCCGTCGGAAGGATTTCCGAAAACAGTAATTTTTCTCCCCGACCCTCGTAGCGCGTTGCTACCGACATCACTCTCTCCTTCTGACTTCTCGCCCATCTTCGAAAGTCGAGAAGGACTCTCCGAAAACCGAGCGCTATCGTCTCGTAAGAGCGGAAGTATGACAAATTGAAACGACCGTCGTAGACGAGAGCGATTTCCAATCATATCGGTTCGCGCTGTCCGCTGTCTCTCTTCGACTAACGCGTACGCGCGAGAAAAACGAGAGTTTCCTCTTCGCGCAATGATAAGTGGTGATTGATGAACGCACTTAAAAGGATTTTATTTCGATGACGTAAAGGTTGTCTGTATTAAACCGAAATAAAAATGTTTTATTCTTTTTACGTGTCTCTTCTCATTGTGCAAGAAAACATGAAAGAAACTCTGTTCTACTGAACTATCTTTTAAACAATGTTACCACGGTTTGTTGTATATTCAAAATAACCAAGGACGTCGCCGTAAGAAGTGATATACTGACAGGATCATGCATTATGGCAATATCGGACGAACACTCTATGTGAGCGCGACCGGAATATTTTCCCATAAAGTTTACGATCGCGACTATAAAAGGGGCACGGACGCGCAAAAGGGTGCCTTTAAGCGATACGGGAGCGGTATCGAAAGAAAAGGCGTCACCGAAAAGCTACTTACGCGGTGCCGTTGTGCCGGCCGATGGATACCAGTCGATATATCTGCAGCTCGACCCGCTGTCCAGTATCCGGCACGAATCTGTATGTACACCTCGAGGGCCCTTGAAGATACGGTGATTTTATTTGCCCGAAGCCACGATCCGATTTGCTGAACAGCGCTGCGCTGTCTAACGTTATGTTGCACACTGAAACAGGACAAGACGTTCGTGTTTGTTGTGCGAAATGCGGAAAACTGAATGGCGATACAATAGCGAATTCACCGTGGGTTGTATATTTTATACTCTTTGTGTGAGATCAACGGTGTCTTTTCACACAATTATTTTCCACAAATCTTTGAGTTTTTAAATACAACATAATAAACACAAAATAGAAAGAAAACTATTTTGTACACTTGTAACTGTTTGTTGTAATATTGTTTGCAAATATATAACATTGTTAGTATTGTAGCAGATAATATCGTACTGCGATCGTATTACGA
Source organism: Pseudomyrmex flavicornis (assembly GCA_014825475.1). Classification (NCBI taxonomy): domain Eukaryota; kingdom Metazoa; phylum Arthropoda; class Insecta; order Hymenoptera; family Formicidae; genus Pseudomyrmex; species Pseudomyrmex flavicornis. Next base: position 72,608 of record QVNW01000555.1, read on the forward strand.
TCTCCTTGTAGAATGCGGATCACACGAGAAAAACAGCAATGAAAAGACCGAGAGAAAAAGAAAATATGGCTAATAACGATTTTTCTTGCTCGCGTAGTTTTCATTGGCGCGCCACGTACAGTCGTACTGTTGAGGCGACGACGAGTCGCGACAGCTCGGCGCAATATTATGAGGCAATCTGCCACAGTGCGTAATTTGATTCTTAATTGCTTTCCGCGGGATGTTGCTCATAGATGGCTTGTGATTTTAATGCGAATATCGTGTTGTAAACCACACCTTATATTCGCCGAGAATTATTTCCATTAGCATCAGCATCCTTGTTACATAACTGTCTCATACATATAAAATTTGAGTTTCCTCACATATTAACTCTCTGAATTTTTTTTATGAGTATAAAAAAATTTATATGTAACGTGAAACCAGCGAGAAAAATATCAACCTCTAAATATAAGTTAACAATGAAGTTTCGATAAACGATCTCCATGGTTACGAAAGAGAGATGAAGGGAACAGGTTCGTGCACCACACATTGAAACTAAAAATAAAATTAGACTAAAAAAATATCGATGTGAATATCAATATGTGACTCGAAAGTTACACGGCGTTATATAACAACTTGTTAAAAGGGTCAGGTAAACAAGCTTCGATTTTCACGAAAAATGTTTTCTTTATGTCTGTTAAACGCTCATATTACGTTATGTTGTATTATTTTAGAATAAAAAATATAGATGTTTGGCATTATACATAACATTCGCTTCAATTATGAATGTATATCGTTGCTACGACATACAAGAAATATGAAGTTTTATACGTTCGTCGTAAAGTTTTATACACACGATGTTTTTATATACACGGCGTTGTAGGTAATTTATAAACTTGTACGAAAGAATATTTTATAAACTTTCTTATTTATATTGCAGAAGGTATACTCAACGCGCGCGCGATCTCATATATATTTCCTGCGATGCCGAAAGAAACTCCGAGAAGAGAAGGATTTGATGGATGAAACACGAAGGTAATATCGCCCAAAGTAATTAGCGCAAAGAAAGATTAGATGGATGAAGCATAAGAACTTCGTCAAGAGTGATTAGTTACAAGAAAGAAAGGTCAAATGGACAGCGCGCGCGAGAGTAATTTCATCCCGATACGATTTATTTTGCCCGCGCAAATTCACAAAGCGAAGCCGCAAACATTCGACCCGTAACCACCGTCCTCCTTCTTCTCCCGGATACCGCGGTGTCTTTTGCCAAGCGTTCATCCTCTTATAAACGCCCCCGTTCCCTTTCTCTCTCTCCTCTTTCTTGTTTGCTCTTTGAGTCACACCTCCCCGCTTTCTTCGCTTCATCCCACGCGGAGCCACGTTTCTAAAGAGACTCTCGCGCGCGCTTTAATTTCCACTTGTTCGCGCGACACGAGCGCACGGCTGCAAACGAGAGAAGCGGCAAGTGGCTTAATGGCGCGAATCTTATTTCTAACGGGCACGGGTTCAAAGAAAGATCTCTCCCCTCGTGTCTCTTCGACAAGACGTAATTATATTTTCCGCAAGAGAGGCAAATACATTAGTTAGTTGATCGCCGGCGGCGAAAGAAAAAGAAAACGTGAAACGTCTGTTAACCAAGAGCGAGAAACAATGTCTGCAATGTTAATAAGTCTCGCGTTTTACTCTCACAAAACGTTCAAATAAAGGCGTGCGAAAGCTTTATATTTTGCAGAACATACATATAAACAAGTATGCCGTTATTTAAACAAAACAGTTTTAATTAAGATTTGAATCAAAAGCAGTTACACGCAAGGAAATATTCAGTAGTAAAACACTACATTAAAGCAGCCGCGTCTCGAGTTCGCGTTAACCAAGTGTTGTTCTAAGTTCGAATTTACTTAGTGATACTTACTATTCGCACAATGTTGCTCCAACCCGCACTGAGCACATCTGTCGGGCGAGGCTGCGCCGCAGCTGCATCCACCCGATGGTACGCAGCAAGCGCAATCCTTGCTGGACGAATTGAAGGTGCAGGAACACCCTGTTGTACTTTGCGTCCAGAGATCAACTTGACCTAAAACAGGATACATACGTTCTCTTGTGAAAATTCCGGAATCAATTTTGTTACGCATATTTGTCACGTACGTGATAATAAAGAGAAAAGAAAATATCAATTATCAAGAGGCACGGTAGTGCCTCGCGCCAAGTTCAGGCGCAACGAAGTGGCGCTCGAACTGCGCGAGCACACCGTGCCTATTATAC